>JAVJIF010029975.1:0-214502 GCA_038442645.1 Agave tequilana
TCATACTCACTTATCATTGTCCTAGCCATCTCTTGAAGTGTTCTATTTTTCCTTTCTACAACTCCATTTTGTTGTGGTGTTCTAGGACAAGACATTTCATGCTTAATTCCCTTTTCATCACAAAAGTCATGAAGAGTTGGTTAACAAACTCACACCTCTATCACTCCTTATTTTCAAAATCAGAAAACTTTTTTCTTTTCAACCCTTTTTCGAAAATTTTAAATGAAGAAAGTTTGATCTTTGTGTTCCAAGAAGAAAAACCCAAGTGAAACGGGAAAAATCATCAACTAAAACAAATGCAAATCTACTACCATTTAAGCTCTTAGTTTTAGTAGGTCCAAAAGATCCATATGAATTAATTCTAAAGGCCTAGTTGACAGATATCCTTGATTGGTTGAAGGAAGACTTGGTTTGTTTCCCAAGTTTGCACGCACCACAAATGCGGTCTTTCTCAAACTTCAAGCAAGGTATACCCTTCACTAAATCCTTAGAATTAATCCTAGAAAGAATGGTCAAAAGATGCATGCCTAACTTCTCTATGCCAAGCCAGAATTTCATCAAAAGCATTAAGCATTTAGTAGAACATTCCATTAAGCATGTCAATATATAAACATTATCATCACGAAAACCGGTAGAATACAATCATTGATTTAATATCAAAAATCTTGCAAGAAGTATCATCAAAAACAACTTTAAGTCCACGGTCACAAATTGACTAATACTAAGCAAATTATGTTTCAAACCATCAACAAGTACAACATTTCTATAATGGAGATGCACCAATTTGAATGTTACCTATACCGATGATAGTGCCTTTGGAGTCATCCCCGAAGGTGACGGAGCCACCTTCCTCGTACCTTGATAGGTTGTAAAGTTATTGATATCCCACGTCATATGTCTTGAACAACCACTATCAAGGTACCACCGCTCCCTACGTCTTGGAGCCTTGGTGTGTACCTACATCAAATAATTTAGGACTTGATTTTGTACCCACATCTTCTTGGGTCCTAGAGGGTTAGTTTCATTAACCCAAACAAGATTATTTGATCTATTAACTTGGTTATAGCAAAATTAGCTAAATGTCCATTCTTACCACATATGTGCATCTATATACTCTACCATATTTAAAAGCATAGTGAGTGTGTGATTTGTGAGCATGAGAGTTGTGAGCATGAAAAGATTTAGCATGAGAAGTGTTTTGTGTAGTGTGAGCATGAGAAGTGTGCTTTTTGGAAAACTTTTCTTCAAGTTTCTTAGTGTTAAAAGCACAATCTTTCAAAACTTTTTCAAAATTAACCATTTTAGTTTTTAGAGAGGAAATTTCTTTTTCTCAACAATAGGAGATTTTCTTTACAAGAAACCTTGTAAGCATTAAACTCATTTTGAATAGAAATAAGATTAGAAGAAATATCATCCTTTTCTTTAGAAACCATAGCAAGTTGATTTTTGAGAAATGCAACTTCTTTTGCAATTTATAACATTCAATTCTTCTTATTATTATAAGTTTCGGAAAGTTCAACAAAGCATGAGCAAGAACTTCTTACTTAATTCATCATCTTCATCATCAAGAGGTTGAGGGGTTACCTTTGGTTGGTTGCCATGAACACATATTCGCTACATCCGCCTCTTCCTCGGACTCGCTTTCGAATACCAAGTTGCCTTGTACGCTTTCTTTTCTCCTTTCTTTGGCTTGAAGGAGGAGGTCATCTTCGGCAATCCGCCATGATGTGTCCGGGCTTTCGGCAATTGTAGCATATGATTTTCCTCTTCTCTTTGCCTTCAAATTTCTTCGGAAGTTGGCTTGTTCCCCAGTGCATTCTCTTCACATTGCGAACAGTAGTGATAGCTCCTCATCTTCTTCTTCATCTTCTTCATCGTCTTCAAGAGTGGATGAAGACTTGAAGGCCAAGGATTTCTTCTTTAGTGGAGCGGCCTCTTCTCTTGCTTTCTTTTCCATCTCATGGGTCTTTAAGTCCCAATGAGACTAATGAGGTCCATCTCGTCCTTATCGTTTATTCCTTCAAGGTGGTGGCCTTTATCTCCCATGATGTAGGAAGAGCCCGAATCACTTTCCGCACCTTTTGATCATTGGAAATCTCATCACCTAAAGAAGAAAGACCATTGGTGATTTTAGTAAATCGAGTAATCATACAATCAATAGATTCATCATCAATCATTTTAAGGACTCTATTGGGACCTCAAGAGATCTATCTTAGCTCTCTTGACTTGTGAAGTCCTTCGTGTGTGACCAATAAGTGTTGGCAAATCTCATAGGCGGATTGGCAATGAATTACCTGTGTAAGGTCATCCTCATTCAAGGCGGTTAAGAGGGAATTTTGGGCCTTGGAGTTAGCCTCATATTCTCTAAAGTTGAAGTCGGTCCATGTGCTCTCATCACTATCGTGCAATATAGGGTTTGGTCAATGATTTAGCCACTAAGCTACCTAGGGATTGCAAAAAGATAGTCATCCTAACCTTCCAATAGGGAAGTTGAGTCCATCAAATTTAGGAGGGTTTTGATGTATCGGCCATGTTACTAGTGATGACAAATGGAATGCAAATGTTGATTAGCAAATTTTCAGGATCTCTCTATGGATGTTAAGCCAAAACCTAGATCCAAGCTCTGATACCAATTGAAAATCACCTAGAGGGGGGGTGAATAGGTGATAATGCTAATCAATGCACAAATTAAAAATTATGGAGCAACAATCTCATAAGCAAGTGATATAGCAATGAAAATAGAGCAAGAAATAAGAGCAAGTAAACTAAACGCAAACACCGAGATTTGTTATCGAGGTTCGAGCACCAGCTCTACTTCCCCGCCTTCCCCAGAAGGATTCAACCACTTCCACTATCACAAAGATGTCACAAATACACCGGAGTACCAACTCCACAATCTCAAGTACAAGCAATCTCTGAGTAGTCAAAAGACCACAAACTCTCTCTTGCAAAATTGAAAAACACCTAGAGGGGGGTGAATAGGTGTAATTGCTAATCTAAGAAAACTCAATGCAAACTAAGTGCGCTAAATGCGGAAGCTAATGCAAATGTTGCACAAACTAATACAATACAACAAGTGTAGCCGAATTCCCTTGCGAGGCTCTGGACTAACTCCCCTTGATTCCCTTGAAATGGGTTGAGGCGCTATGTGAAGCTCTTGTTGGATGAGTACAAGTTAGGCACACACACACAAGCATCCAAGCAATAAGAAATATGTGCACACACAATCAAGCCAAGCATCAAGGATAAATTACAATATGAAAGATGCAAGGCACACAGAAATGTATATAATATGAATGCTATGAAAGTATGATGCTTGTATGAATGATGCTTGCACAAATGTAAAGAGAGAGAGAGTTAGAGAGACAATGGATCAAAACGCAAACAACAAGATTTGTTTCGAGGTTTCGAGCACCTTGCTCTACATCCCCGCCTACACCACCGTGTAGGATTTCCACTATCTCAACTCCCACCGAAGGACCTCTACCAAGAGGATTTCTTACAACTCTAGGAGTACCAAACTCCTCTCTCAAACAACAACCTCCACCGAGGCCCAACAAACCAACACAACAACAACAACCCACCTCTACCGAAGAGGTTTACAACCAACTCAATCACCTCTACCGAAGAGGGATCCAAGCCAACAACCCAATACAACAATCTCCACCTCTACCAAAGAGGGAGCAACTCAAGAAATCAAGGGTTTACAACAAGTGGTATATTTCAACCACAAACCTCTTTCCTTTTCTTTTTCACAAAAACAAGATCCTAAATAGTTTAGGATAGAAGATATAGCTCAAGTGTGGAATCAAAGTGTTTTTGGAAACAAGCAACAAAGAAAAACTACTTGGGAAATCTCTTGTATATGATAGAAAATGAAATACCAAATCAAAATCCCAAAACCTAGTTTTCTTTGATTTTCCAAAAACCCAAAACAAATAAGATGAGAAGTTTAAAGCCCCAAAAACTCTTTTAAAACTCTTTTAAACACTTCAGAAACTAGTTTTTTCTCTTAAAAACTTAGCAAAAATCCTCAAAGAGATGGGGTTTAATATAGCCCCCAAACAAACTAGCCGTTAGCTGAGCTGGCAGTCTGACAGACTGCCGGTCGACCGGTCCGGTCGACCGCCAACGTCAGAATTATGACCGTTGGGCAACTGCGGTCGACCGGCCCGGTCGACCGATAAAACCCGAGAGCAGAGCTCTCAACTCGGTCGACCGTCCCGGTCGACCGTATCTGTGCCTAACAGACGTGCACGTCTGTGCACGCGGTCGACCGCAACGGTCGACCGGCCCTTGGTGCGGTCGACCGTCACGGTCGACCGACCAGCCTGTCAGCACAAATAAGGTCAGAAATTTTGGAAAAATATTTTATAAAAACCTTTTATCATTTCTGAAAATTCCATAAAACTTGTTTTATCATTTTATGTTGAAACATAAACATGTGATAAAATTTCAAGACAATATATCAACATATCAATTCATTTTGAGTCTTGCAAATTTTATCAAAAACAAGACCTTGTATTTTGTCAAACTTGATTTTTCCAAAACATGAATAGGGATATCAAAATAAGTTTGTTTACCAAGTTAAAGCATGTATGTATAATAGAAACATCTACTATACATATAACATATGTAAACTTGTTTTGATCAACTATTCATAAAAACCAAATATCAAATCATAAAACGTGTGTGTTTTGTGTTCACTTGAGCATATCAACAAAACTAAGCTTTACAAATATGGATCTAAAAACTCTATCTAAACTAGGATACCTAAGTCTTCTTGTCGATCTTTCCATCTTCAAGTAGACTCGATCCCAAACGCGTGATCCTCCAAGTGCAAAGGTATGATCTTTAAGCTTTGCACCGGAATCAACATGGAAAGCTTCTAAACTCCTTGTTGAAGCTAATCACCAACTAATATCCTGTTAATGATCTGAAACTTAGAAACACAAGAATATTAGTAAACATAACTACATGAGTTGATCATCATCAAAACTAGAGTGGAAGGCCATTGGCCAACAATCTCCCCCTTTTTGATGATGACAAAACTCATGGAGTTATATATGCATGGATTAAAGATAAGCTTCAAGGAAGCTCCCCCTTAACTCATGCATAGGGATAAACAATAAAATATTGTAATGAATATTAAACATGAAACATGCATATGCATAAACAATAAATGGTTCTAGATATCAAATGGAATATTTAAAACAAAATAAGCTCTAGATACCAATTACAAAGCAAACTCTATATATCAATTAACTTAATATTCTTGAGATTAAAACATAAGATATGCATATAAAACATAAGCATGCATATAAAACACAAATAACTTCTCCCCTTTTTGTCAATCATCAACAAAGGGGTAAACAATCAAAACCATAGATAAAATGAGGGGTAAAAATCTTTCTCCCCCTTTATGTCAAACAAAACAATAAAGGACAATGTTCTCCCCCTTTTTGTCTAAAACAAAAACAAAGTCAATAAGGGGTGACTACAAACATGATATCAATTAGAAAATATGTCAATGAAGCTCTTGATACCAATAACAAGGATCAATATATGTTATGCTATATACATTCATGAAGAGGAAGACGCTAAGTTAGCTTCCCACATATGCATTACATGAAGAAGGATGACAAGCCCCAATTCACATAACACATATTATGTAATGCATAAAAGGAGATGTGAAGCTCCCCTACACACGGTATATCATATAAAAGAAGAGTTGTCAAGCTCCTCAATTTATTCTACTCAACATGAATCTATATGTAAGAGAGATGTTAAGCTCTCCTTGCATATAGGAAATACAAATCAAACTTGAATATTTTCTTTAAACAAAATTTTGGAAATACCAATTGTAATTAAACATAAGTCTTGAATTCTTAAACATGAATCTTGAAACCAAAACAATTTTGAATTTCTTAAATATGATACCAATTGTAAATATTTTACCAATTGAAAGATTTTACATAGAAACATTGATACCATTGTAATTGTTCATTTTAAAAACATATAAACAACTTTTATCATAAAGTGTGGGAGTACAAATACCAATTGAAATACAAAATCATATTTCTCCCCTTTATGAAATACAAATAAAGTCATGCATAGTCTTGATAACAATTTAAAAGTAATCAATTTAAACAAAATTGAAACTCAAGCACTAGCATAAACACAACATATATATGTATGAAAAATAGATACCAATAGAAATTGATATACTTGGAATTTAAAGCATACATACATACAAAACATATATGAGTATACAAGAAGATCAAAATGATACCAATATGAAAGAGTTCAATGATACCAATTGTCATAGCAATAAGTTCAAGTGTATACATCATATTATCTACCACCCAATCATAATTCAAGTTTTAAAATTTTCAATTTAGGGCATACATGAACATGATCTCCCATCCTAACCGCCCTTGGAAGGTAGGGTTTTCAAGGATAGATTTGAAAATGTAGTTTTGTTTGAAAATCTCTACCAAGTGAAGAACATCGCAACTAGTTAAATGAAAAACTTTTTAACTAGTACGAAATCCTTCAAGCAAGGAATAAACAAAATAGTTTTTCATGAAGTAAGAAATCCACATAATAATCAACACTCTAATCCAATTAAGCATAAATATGTCTCATGAAAAAACAAAACATGAGCAAGCAATAGATGTGAGTGTACAAATAATATGTGAAGATCATAATCATGAAAAATATTTCATTTAAGCTCATTATTCCTTAAAACATAATTCCATCAAAAAACATGAAAAATCATATAAAACTACTTATTTAATCTTCAAGGCATATGTATGTCTAATACAAGCTAAAATATACATACATATCCAAAACTCAACGAGTCCACTAAATGTATATTCATGAAGGCACGTGGCTCAAAAGATGTATATGTATAAGATTAGTTTGAACTAGATAGATATACATGAAGTTAAACATAAATACATGAAACATGAAAAACTAAATTTTCATCTAAAAACCAATTTCATTTCAAGGTATATGTATGAATTGTCAATACACTAAGTATACATACATATCCCTAAACACAATTGAGTCCATAAATAGATTTACATGGAAGGCAAATGACTCAAGAGGTATACATGTATATCTTAATGTTTTGACAAAAGACATATACATGAAATCAAAACTCATATAAATCCAAAAATATGATACAAGTCTAAAATGTATGGATCATCAAAACTAGACTATACTAGCACATCTAATGGGTTCAAATAGCAATCAAGCCCAAACATATATAGATTTATTTGTGGCCCACTATATGTACAAGTATAATTCCTAGTCTTAATGAAAACTAACATCTAAACAAGTAATCTTAACAAGAAGCATCAAAACAAATACAAAAATCATCATGATAAAGTCATCATGGAAAACTAAAACATGATTATTTTGTGAATTCACATGTATTAGATTCATGATGTACATTATAGCTCAAACAAAAGTGAGAACACTAATTATGGGTTCATATAAGCATGTTGTGTCTCAAATACTATATATGTATGTCAAGGATCTAATAACATGGAATGAACATACTAATCCATAGACATCAAAACATGCTACAAACAAAGAATATTAGAAGCATGTAATAAATAATACGGAGTTAGGAATTGTTACCAAAACCTAGAGGGCAACTCTCCTTGTCTCCAAAACTTGGTGGTCCTCTCCACCATCTCTTCCCTTGAAAGTGATGCATCCAATAGATTTCCTTTAAGTCCGAAACGCATCCATTCCAAGGTGTCATCACTCTCACGTCATGTGAGAGCCCACACCTACATCAAAAACAATAGGAGGGTGGTCTTTGTACCCATACTCTTTTGGGTCCATGGGGGTTAGTACCTCTCTAATCCAAACAAACTCCTTGGCTAAATTTTCAACATGTAAACGATCATAGCAAAATTTAGCAAGATGGCCTTTTCGACCACAATGTGTACATGTGTACACATGAGCATACATGGTGTGATGGTGTTCGTGAGGAGCATGTGTATGCCGTGGAGGATGTGCATGCATAGAAGATGGAACTTGTTTCTTTCGAACCAGGATTCCAAGCATGTATGGTTCTTAGCACATTGGCTCATAGTGGAGCCCAAACAATCTCCTTCTTCTTTAACATACAAATATCATCATTAATCTTAGAAGAAGAGGTACATGCATTAGGTAGACTAGATGAAGAAGCTACACTAGCATGGCAAACATGTGCATCAATCTTATTTTGCAAAAAATCATTTTTCTTTAAACATGCATCAAATCTTTAGAAATTGAAGCAATCTTAATTTTCAAAGAATCATTTTCTTTTAACACAAAATCTACTTTTGAAGACAAATTTTCATTTTTCTCAATATAGCATGGCAATCATTTTAGATTTTAAAAATTCATTTTCTTTAAGTGCAAGTTCTAATTGAGATCTCAATGAATCCCTTTCATTATAGACCTCAACCTTCTCTTGCAAAACACAATCAAGTCTAGCATGCAAACTTTTATTTTCTTTTTCAATATCTACTTTTCTTTTTCAAAATCTTATATTTTTCAATTAACTTTTCACAAACAATTGATAGTTCTTCATTCAAAGCATGGGGATCAACATAATCATTTGAAGAACTAGCACAATCATCATTATCATCTATGTGGGGTTCCGAATGTACCTCAAGGGAGTCATTCCCTTGGACCATGAAGCATTGTGAATCGGATTCTCCACTAGATTCCTCTTCTTGGATTGGCAATTGAAGCTTGGAGGTGTTGGTGGTTGTTGTCAACTTGTTCCATACTGCAAAAGCGGAATCAAGGTTAGAAACACTCATAAGATAATCTTTAGATAAAGTGCTTCTAATAGCCTCAAGGCTTATGCATTGGCCCCTATATGATTACCATCACCAAGATAACATCTCTTGGTGGCGGCAAGGAAGACATGCAAACCTAGGGTCTTTAGGTACATGGACATCCTATACTTCCAAACATCAACGTTGGAAGGGTCAAAGCTAGGAGGGGTCATGAAGTCCATGGTAAACTATATATGAATGTGCAAACAAACAAATGCAAATGAGATTAGCAAGCAAATGGATCACTCCTAGGATGTTAAGCCTAAGTATCAGGAGCACTAGCTCTGATACCAATTGAAAAACACCTAGAGGGGGGGTGAATAGGTGTAATTGCTAATCTAAGAAACTCAATGCAAACTAAGTGCGCTAAATGCGGAAGCTAATGCAAATGTTGCACAAACTAATACAATACAACAAGTGTAGCCGAATTCCCCTTGCGAGGCTCTGGACTAACTCCCCTTGATTCCCCTTGAAATGGGTGAGGCGATGTGAAGCTCTTGTTGGATGAGTACAAGTTAGGCACACACACACAAGCAATCCAAGCAATAAGAAATATGTGCACACACAATCAAGCCAAGCAATCAAGGATAAATTACAATATGAAAGATGCAAGGCAACACAAGAAATGTATATAATATGAATGCTATGAAAGTATGATGCTTGTATGAAATGATGCTTTGCACAAATGTAAAGAGAGAGAGAGTTAGAGAGACAATGGATCAAACGCAAACACCAAGATTTGTTTCGAGGTTCGAGCACCTGCTCTACATCCCCGCCTACACCACCGTGTAGGATTTTCACTATCTCAACTCCCACCGAGGGAACCTCTACCAAAGAGGATTTCTTACAACTCTAGGAGTACCAAACTCCTCTCTCAAACAACAACTCCACCGAGGCCCAACAACCAACAACAACAACAACAACCACCTCTACCGAAGAGGTTTACAACCAAACTCAATCACCTCTACTGAAGAGGGATCCAAGCCAACAACCCAATACAACAATCTCCACCTCTACCAAAGAGGGAGCAACTCAAGAAATCAAGGGTTTACAACAAGTGGTATATTTCAACCACAAACCTCTTTCCTTTTTCTTTTTCACAAAAAACAAGATCCTAAATAGTTTAGGATAGAAGATATAGCTCAAGTGTGGAATCAAGTGTTTTTGGAAACAAGCAACAAAGAAAAACTACTTGGAAAATCTCTTGTATATGATAAAATGAAATACCAAATCAAAATCCCAAAACCTAGTTTTCTTTGATTTTCCAAAAACCCAAAACAAATAAAGATGAGAAGTTTTAAAGCCCAAAACTCTTTTAAAACTCTTTTAAACACTTCAGAAAACTAGTATTTTTTCTCTTAAAAACTTAGCAAAAATCCTCAAAGAAATGGGTTTATATAGCCCCCAAATAAAACTACCGTTAGGCTGAGCTGGCAGTCTGACAGACTGCCGGTCGACCGTCCGGTCGACCGCCAACCACGGTCAGAATTATGACCGTTGGGCAACTGCGGTCGACCGGCCCGGTCGACCGATAAAACCCGAGAGCAGAGCTCTCAACTCGGTCGACCATCCCGGTCGACCGTGTCTGTGCCTAACAGACGTGCACGTCTGTGCACGTCGGTCGACCGCAACGGTCGACCGGCCCTTGGTGCGGTCGACCGTCACGGTCGACCGACCAGCCTGTCAGCACAAACAAGGTCAGAAAATTTTGGAAAAATATTTTATAAAAACCTTTTATCATTTCTGAAAATTCCATAAAACTGTTTTATCATTTTATGTTGAAACATAAACATGTGATAAAAATTTCAAGACAATATATCAACATATCAATTCATTTTTGAGTCTTGCAAATTTTATCAAAAACAAGACCTTGTATTTTGTCAAACTTGATTTTTCCAAAACATGAATAGGATATCAAAATAAGTTTGTTTACCAAGTTAAAGCATGTATGTATAATAGAAAACATCTACTATACATATAACATATGTAAACTTGTTTTGATCAACTATTCATAAAACCAAATATCAAATCATAAACGTGTGTGTTTTGTGTTCACTTGAGCATATCAACTAAACTAAGTTTTACAAATATGGATATCTAAAAACTCTATCTAAACTAGGATACCTAAGTCTTCTTGTCGATCTTCCATCTTCAAGTAGACTCGATCCCAACGCGTGATCCTCCAAGTGCAAAGGTATGATCTTTAAGCTTTGGCACCGGAATCAACATGGAAAGCTTCTAAACTCCTTGTTGAAGCTAATCACCAACTAATATCCTGTTAATGATCTGAAACTTAGAACACAAGAATATTAGTAAACATAACTACATGAGTTGATCATCATCAAAACTAGAGTGGAAGGCCATTGGGCCAACAAAATTCTCTTCCCTTACATAATTTGAGGGGAGCTTTCTCCTCCCCTATACTTTTGTTTATAACCTATTTGTTTTGTCATCATCAAAAAGGGGGAGATTGTTGGCCCAAAAGGTTACACTCTCCATTTGTTTAGAGTTTGATGATAACAAAACAAATAAGTGCTATTTGGTACTAATTAGTTTGTTTAGATAAGTTTCAGGTTAGTACCATATTTGGAGGCCATTGCTTAGCTATTGCAAGAATTTCTAGGTTCATAAAGTAAAGAAGGCTTTTTGCACATCAAAGGAAGGAACATAGAAGAGAAGGCTCTAGCAAGGCATCGCATGGCTCAAGACTTCAAGATTACTCAAGATAATTTATTAGATTTGTTTTTAATTAGAATATTGTTAAAGAATAGTGAATAGCTTTGAAGCTCTATCACACACGTTTTTGCGCACATCTTGTTTCCTAACATAAATAGTTTGTATACAATCTTCAACCTACAAACTTCTTTTGATATACATAATCATGTGTTTTAAGTGTTATGTTTTATCAAAACTTATTTTGGTATTGGATTTATGACAAAAACTTTGATGTACATATATTTCATGAATAAAGGATTATGCTTCAAAATGGTTAAATATCATGTTTTTGTATTTGGAAGAGTTTTGGACAAAACGTATTTTTCATTCAAAATCTAAGTTTTAGAAAATACAGTTTTTGGTTTTTGGTAAAAATGATAAGAGACAAAAATAGTTCATATTGATTGATATTTGAGCTAAACTTTTTACCACATGTTTATATATCAATGCAAAATGATAAAACTATTTTTGGTGATTTTTAGGAGTGTTAAAGATTTTCATAATATTTTTAAAACTATTTTTCTGTCCTTTCCAGACTTCATCCAGTCGACTAGTCTTCTGACTAGTCGACTTGGCTAGAAGTAGGTCGACCGAGTCGGTCGACCGACGTGCACAAATCTGTGCACGTTTGGAAGTCTTTGGACGGTCGACCGTCCCGGTCGACCGGTCTGAGAGCAGAGCTCTCTGTTTGTTTGGGTCGACCGGCCGGTCGACCGTAGCTCGCACGGTCATTTTCTTTGTACTAGCGGTCGACCGGGCCGGTCGACCGGACTAGCCGTTTGAACAGTAACGGCTAGTTTCTGAGCAGATTTATTTTTGTCCTTTTCTCACTTAAGTGTGTTTAAGTGACATGTTTGGTTTTAATACATTCTGATTAGCCTTAAAAATGTTTTATCTTTAAACCCTAACCCTCTCCTATAAATAGGGTGTTTAGGGAGAGTTTGGTTACTAGAAAAATTCTCAAAATTTCCAAAAGTTTAAGGCATTCAAAAGATTTGGTTTCTTGGTTTTTGTGCTAAAATTCTCTCTCATTTTCTGAAGTGTTTTCAAGAATTCTCTGATTTCATTTTCTTTTCTCCTTACACACAAGAGCTTCATTCCTACTCATTAATTCTCTAAGGACCTTTGTAAGGGAAGAGAATTTTGTAAGAGAGAGTTTGTGGTCTTTTGACTACTCAGAGATTGCTTGTACTTGAGATTGTGGAGTTGGGTACTCCGGTGTATTTTGTGACATCTTTGTGATAGTAGAAGTGTTGGAATCTTTCTGGGGAAGGCGGGGAAGTAGAGCTGGGTGCTCGAACCTCGATAACAAATCTCAGTGTTTGCGTTTGGTTTACTTGCTCTTATTTCTTGCTCTATTTCATTTCTATATTCACTTGCTTGTGAGATTGTTGCTCCATAATTTTTAATTTGTGCATTTATTAGCATTATCACCTATTTACCCCCCTCTAGGTGATTTTCAAAGTTCACATATGCTCTTAACTTCTCCACCGAGATGGTTTTTGTCATTAATCTGATTTGTACTAATCTTAACCAAGTCAATCACCTTATCATCTATGACGCACTGACATATCTTGTGATACCTCATATCAATGTGCTTTTCCACTTGTGGTACCTGTGATCTTTTGCAAGATGAATTGCACTCTGATTTTCGCAATAAATTCGAACTGAATCTTGTATGATACCGAAAATCTCGACCAATCCTCTCAACCAGAAAGCTTCCTTTAATGCCTTAATTGTAGTCATGTACTCTGCCTCTATCGTTAAAAGGGCAATGATATCTTGTAACTCTACCTTCAACGGATGATGCACTCAGCTAACATGAACATATAGCCCGTCATAGATCTTTGTTGATCAAGATCCCCTGCATAATCTGCAACATATAGCCTTGTAATACCCTAGGCTTCCCTGTCTCCAATCTCTGACAAAGCCTATCTCACAGTCCCTTGTAGGTATTGTGGCACCCACTTTACTGCTTTTCAATATTATTTTTCTAGATTTGATATTAACTGACTTAGTACACTAACTGCATAGGCTAAGTCAGGCCTAATCAGACCATAGCATACATGAGTGATCCCATTGCACTAGCATATGATACTCGAGACATCTCCTCCTTCTCTTTTGGTGATTGTGGATACTACTTGGAGGATAATTGAAGTAACCTGCCAAAAGAGTGGTGATTGGTCTTGCTTTTGCCATATTGAATCTTTCCAACACCTCAAAAACATAGTTCTCCTGAGATAACTAAAGTCTGCCTGATCCTCTGTCTCGAGTGATCTCCATACCTAAGATTTCTTGGCTTCTCCTAAATCCTTCATGTCGAATTTCTTTTTTAGTTGAGCTTTAAGCTTTGAATATGTGTCTTGTTTCTTGCAGCAATCAACATATTATCAGTATATAACAGCAAATATGTCGAATTATTATTCTGCTTGAAATAGACACAATTGTCATACTCACATCAGTTGCATCTGGTCTTGATCCTGAAAGAGTCAAAATATTTGTACTACTGCTTGGGAGACTACTTAAGTTTATAGAGAGACTATTTAGAAGACATACCTTGGTTTCTTGTCCTTGATAAATATAACTTTCAGGTTGCTTCATGTATATCCTTTCCTCCAGCTCACTGTGCAAAAATACTATTTTGATGGAAAAAATACTGTTTTGATATCCATCTACTCCAACTCTAGGTCAAACTGAGTTACCATCGCCAACAACATCCAAATAGACGTATACTTGACTACAAGAGAGAAGACCTCATTATAGTCAATATGCTCCTTCCAAGTATATCCTTGACAATTGACCTTGCCTTGTACTGCTGATTGCCCTTCTTGCGAAGACCCATCTGTAACTTATTGCCTTGGAATTCTTTGAAAGATTTACCAATTTTCATGCTTAATTTCTATCTAAATACTCTATCGCCTGTTCCATGGCTGTAATCAACTTGCCGTGGTCATCTGCCTTGATCGCCTCCCTGTAACAACTAGGATCACCTGTTTCTGTTACTAATGCGAATGAGATGTGATCATCTTCCCAGCTATACCTTGTCGGTGGAACTGTAACTCTGACTGACCGTCTCGATGGTCTAAATTGTTCTTGGGTGGCCTCCTGTTCATCTCTATCTGAATTTGAGGAATCCTCATTTGACCTGCCAGGCCTTTTAGGGCTCTCTGAGAACTCAACTCCCTTTTCTGAGCGTCTGCTGAACTGTCTGAAGCTCCACCTTGTGCTTTATCCTGGTCTCTGACTTGTCTTGCAACATTGATTCTTTGTCAAAGACCACATCTCTGCTGGTAAAAGCTCTCCATGTTTCGGGATCCCAAAGTCTGAAATCTTTTACTCATTTGGTAAATTTGATAAAGATACACTTCTTATACTCAGTTTATTTTTTCTTACTATCAAGCAAACTATACGTTAGGAAACCAAAAATTTATAAGGTTGAATAATCCACCGACCCTCTTCGCCACATCTCCTCTAGGATTTGAAAATCAGCAGTTAACGATGGCGACTTGTTTACCAGATAGCTTGCATGACTCACCGCTTCTGCTCAAAATCCTTTGACATGTCAACCTGTAGTTTGATACTGTGGGCACGCTCTGTAAGTGCTAAATTCATGCGCTCTGATACTCCATCCTATTCAGTCACCCTGGAATACTTAACTGGTATTTGATGCCTTTACCTGCCAAGTAAGCTTTGAATTCTGTCAAGGTATACTCGTTTACATTGTCGGACCTCAAGACTTTCACTTTTGCCGCTTTTGATTCTCCACCATAGTTATTCACTCGTTGAACTTCTGAAATACTTCTATTTCTGTTTCAAGAAGTATGCCCAAACTCTCCTAAAGAAGTTATTTATGAACGTGACATAGTACTTAGCACCCCCAATTAATACTACTGGCGAAGGTCTCCACACATTCTTGTGTATAAGATCTAGCAAGCCCTTTGTCTCGTGCTATGATGTAGAGAAAGCTACTCTATGCTGTCTGCCCATGATGCAAAATTTACAAAGATCAAGTTTGCAATATTTGATACCTGATAGAGCATGTCTGTTATATAGGACTTGAAGATCTCGCTCGCTCATGTGTCCAAGACACATTGTTTTAAAGCTTCTTCATTGTTGCAGAAACATCACAATAATAATGCTTCATGTCATCTTGTAAAGTTCGTTATCTGTTCTTCTTTGAGAATCATCATGGAGCCTTTGGTAACTTTGATACTTCCATCTGCACCTGAAAACTTGCATCCTTGAGCTTTCAAAGCTCCCAACGAGAGAAGATTCTTCCTTAATCTGAAATGTGACGCACATTCGATAAGGTCGAACATTTCCATCAAACATCCTCATATGGATATTGCCAATGCCAACTGTCTTGCACACACATCATTACCCATCTGGACAGGCCTCTATTATAAGACTTGTACTTACTAAACCACTCCCTTTGTGGGCACATGTGGGTATGTGCACTCGAGTCAAGTAACCAAGCATTTGAGTACTTTCTCTTTCCTGATTAAGCTATCAAGACATCACATGAATTCTCATCTGCTTGTTTGACAATCTCGACTTGATCTGACTTTTTACTGTTATTAGCCCCATCAGAATTCTTACCGCCTTTCTTCTTCACCATCCCCAAGTATTTCGTACAATTCTTCTTGACATGCCCTGATTTCCTGCAATAGTATCAAGCAAAACTATTGGAAGTCTCTAAATTCCTTTTGGGTCTCCTACTCTTTGATCTCCCCCTCTGGCCCTTGAAAATCAGTCCGGAGGCCTCTTCTGTAGAATGGTGTACTTGCTAATCTATGACAGATGATGCGAAATTAAAAACTTAATTGCAAACACACTATGTGTAACCAAGAGTGAGCCCAAATTTATCGTGAAGGTTCTGGAACTACTCCTCTAGATTCCTCTAGACTAAGAGTTGAGGTGCTTTAAAAGCTCTTTTGGTTGAACACAAGTGTGGGCATACACAAACTATATCTAGCATATGAATATGAACAATGTCAGGCAATGCAAGATATAAGAGAGATAGAGTTGAGAGATAGTGGATCAAACGCAAACACAAAGATATGTTTTGAGGTTCTAGGTACTGCTCTACGTCCCTGCCTTCACACAGAAGGATTTCCACTATGTCCATGTAAGACCTTCCACAAAGGGACCTCCACCGAGAAATTACAACTCAATACTTTGAGTACACAACTCCTCTCTCAAACACAAACCTGTACACAAAAGGTGGGCACTAAGCCTAACATAAAGCAAAGGAAAAATACACTTGGTGATCACAAAGCTCACAAACTCTCTCTTGGTGGTCTCAAAGGATCACAAACAATTTTCTCAACAAAGATCCTAAAATAGATTTGAGATGATAGCTCAGGTATATAAGAAAACAAAGTATTTTAAAAAGATACAACAAAGAAAACTCTTGAAAAAAAAGTTCTAAATAGATATGAAAATAAAGATCAAAACTAAATTCCCAAAGACTTGTTTTCTTTGATTTTTCAAAAACTTTTGAACAAATAAAAATAAGAGTTTTGGCACTAAAACTTCTTTTGAAAACTTTGTTAAAAACACTTGAGAAGGTGAAAAAGTTGCTCTAAAAAATATTAATGAAAACAGCCCTCAAAGACCCATTTTTTTAGGGGTCTGAAAATATAGCCATTGGGGTCCAAACAGGTCCAAAATGACCTATCGGTCGACCGCCTGGTCGAACGGTTAACGATCAGATTTCTGACCGTTGGGGTTGTCGGTCGACCGGCCGGTCAACTGTCCCAAGGTAATTTGCCTGTCAGTCGCTCGCCTGATCGACCGAGGCCACCAGACAGTGAACTCTCTAGTCGGTCGACCGTCAGTCGACGGGGCCAGATTCAGAGAGCAAGCTCTCTGAAATGGTCGACCGTCCGGTCAACTGGCCAATAGGTCAAGGCAGTGTGCACATTTTGTGCACATCGGTTGACTGCCCGGTTGATCGAGATCTGGTCCAATCGACCAGTCGGTCGACCGCCAGTGGTCTCAGGCTGGGTTTTAGAGTTTGAAAACTTGGTCTTTTAAATATCTTTAAAATCTCATAAAATAACATAAAATTCACAAAAATAAGTTCATGTGAGCACTTGAAATATAAATATAAGGGCAACCCATATTACAAACAATTTGGACTATTTTTGAGGCATTAGAAATTAAGCTTGAAACTAAAAACTGTACTTTCAAAACTCATTTATTTTTGTCTTCAAGAGTTTTCGTGAAGACTTCAAAATGAAAAACTATTTCTTAAAAACTTGTATAAATATAAAAACATGATATAGAAATACTTTTGAAGCATAGTGTGTATGGATAGAATCCAATACACATGGTAAATGATATATCTATGTTTTTGACATTAAATTCAAATTAAGTTTTATTAAAAATAGAACTTGAAATCATGAACTGGATATACATCAAAATAAGTTTTTAAGTATTATGAAACATAGATGTATATGAATGAAATCCAATATACATTAAACCATATAAAACTTCTTTTGATTCTATCTAATCATGAAAACGAAAGATGTGTTCTTGAAAATTCAAAACGGTTAAAATGAAGCCAAAAACTATTTTAACTTTTGTGTGTGTACTTGAGCATATCAAGACTAAATATTTACACATGATCTAACTATAAAACTAATCTAAACAAACCGAGGTCTTCTTGACGAACTGCTTCTCCAAGCTGACTCGATCCAAACATGATCCAAAAGCTTGACTCTAATTGAGTGTTAGATGTGATCTTGATGCGCGAGTTCTTGAATGTACACATGTTAGCTCAAAAACTAGTTTTGAATCCTTTATTGAAGTTAAACACCTACTAAGATCTTGATCAATATCTGAAACTTATTAATACAAGATCATTAGCAAACTAACCTTCATAAGTTAGTCATCATCAAAACCAAGGTGAAAGGCCTCTGGGCCAACATTTCTAACTCTAAGGTCTCCTTACCATACATGATGATGGTTTTCAAGTGGTCATAACTTAATGGAAGAGAAGAGAGTAACAGAAGATATTTGTCTTCTTCTTCAAACTTAACCTCTAGAGCTAATGAGTCGCTTAATCCTATTAAAAGCATTTAGATATTGTAGAATAGGTGTACCTTTCTTCATACGAAGGCTGTATAACTGCTTTTTTAAAGAGCTTGTTCGACAAACTCTTCATCATGTAAAGATTTTTCAGCCTACACTAAAGACCAATAGTTGTCTTCTCATTCATGATGTTGTAGAGGATCTCATTGAAATCACCTAGAGGGGGGTGAATAGGTGACTATGCTAATCTAAAAACTAAATTCGGAAGCTACAAACTATTTTGCAACACAATTAATACAACCAACAAGTGTAGCCGAATTTCCCGTGAAGGCTCTAGACTAACTCCTCTTGATTCCCCTAGATAAGGGTTGAGGTGCTATATGAAGCTCTTGTGGTTAAGTACAAGTGAGGCACACAAGCACACAAGCATATAAAAGATATGACATATGAATCAATGCTCAAACACAAGTAAATAGATATGATACTATGAATGATGCTATGCTCAACACAAATGTAAAGAGAGAGAGTTTAGAGATAATGGATCAAACGCAAACACAAATATATGTTTCGAGGTTCGAGCCCCTAGCTCTACTTCCCCGCCTTCACGGAGAAGGATTTCCAATCCACTCTCCCCAAGGGAACCTCCATCGAGGAGGATTTGTTACAACACAAGGAGTACCAAACTCCTCTCTCAACACACCGCCTCACAACTGAGGCGTAGGCCCGTAGCCAAACACAACCAACCCTCTACCGAAGAGGGTTACAAACACCAAGCTCCACCTCACACAAGGGGAGCAAACAACAACCAACTCCACCTCTCACTAGAGGGAGTAAACCACAATCTCAACCTCTACCAAAGAGGGAGCAACCCAATCAAAGCAAGAGTTTTACAACAAGTGGTTACAAAGACCACAAACTCCCTTTTTTCACAAAAACAAGATCCTAATAGATTAGGATAGAAGATATAGCTCAAGTGGATATCAAGGTGTTTTTGGAAATCAAGTAACAAAGAAAAACTACTTGGGAAATCTCTTATAGATAATAGAAATGAAAATCCAAAACAATATCCCAAAAACCTAGTTTTCTTTGATTTTTCAAAACCCTTGAAAAACAATAAAGATAAAATCTTTTAGGCTTTAAAACTCTTTTGAAAACTGTATAAAACACTAGGGTAACTGAAATTTTTCTCTTGTAAAACCTTAGCCAAAATTCCAAAGAAATGGGGTTTATATAGGCCAAAACAGAAAACTAGCTGTTAGGCTGATCTGGCAGCCTGACAGGCTGGCGGTCGACCGGCCGGTCGACCGCCAACGGTCAAAAATTCGACCGTTGGAGCAGCGCGGTCGACCGCCCGGTCGACCGCCCAGATACAGAGAACAGACTTCTCTGTTCCGGTCGACCGCCCGGTCGACCGCCCAGATACAGAGAGCAAAGCTCTCTGGTCCGGTCGACCGCCGGTCGACCGGCCCACTGTGCTGCCAGACGTGCACAGCTCTGTGCACGTCGGTCGACCGCTCGGTCGACCGGCCCTTGGTTCGGTCAACCGAGCGGTCGACCGACCTGGCCTGTCAGCCAGTTCTGGGTCAGAAACTGGGTCAGAAAAACAGTTAAACATATTTCTAAAAATTCTTTTAAGTCTTGTAAAAGTCCCTAAAAATAGTTTTAACATTTTGCATTGACATATAAACATGTGATAAAAATTTCAACTCGAATATCAAGCAACATGAACTATTTTTGTGTCTTGCAATTTTTACCAAAAACCAAAACTTAAATTTTACCAAACATGGATTTTCAATGCATGAATAGAATAGTCAAAATAAGTTTGTCTATGAAGTTTAAGCATGTATGTATATAGAGCACATCTAATATACATAAAAACAAAGTAAACTTGTTTTGATCTATTATCTGTGAAAACCAAAATCCAAAACATGAAACGTGAGTGTATTGTGCACTTGAGCATATCAACTATTCTTATCTTTACAAATGGATCTAAACACACTAAACTATGGATACCTAAGTCTTCTTGACGATCTTCATCTTCAAGGCGACTCGGTCCAAAACGATGATCCACGAGCTAGACTCCAAAGTATGATCTTGATGCTCGGGCTCTGGAATCACCATGTGAAAGCTTCCAAACACCTCTTTTTGAAGCAATCACTAACTAATATCTTGTTATATGATCTGTTACTAAAATCACAAGATTATTAGTAAACATAACTATATGAGTTAATCATCATCAAAACTAGAGAGGAAGACCTCCGGGCCAACAATCTCCCCCTTTTTGATGATGACAAAACTCATGCAGTTATATATGCATGGATTAAAGTTAAGCTTCAAAGAAGCTCCCCCTTAACTCATGCATAAACAAATAAACATAAATATGCAATGAATATTAAATACAAAAACATGCATAGATATGCATAAACAGTAAAAGGTTCTAGATACCAATGAAATTTTCAAAAACAAATAAACATGTTCTAGATACCAATTAAACTTAATATATGCAAGACATAAATATGCATATAAAACATGAAACTCAAATCTTTCTCCCCTTTTTGTCAATCATCAACAAAGGGGTAAAAACCAAAACAATAAATTTTTCTTCCCATTTTGTTCGAAACAAAGAATCAATAAAATGGTCAAAAATAATAAAAACAATGTTCTCCCCCTTTTTGTCTAAAATAAAAACAAAGTCAACAAGGGGTGACTTTAAAACATAATTGGTATCATATTTAATGTCAATGAAGTGCCTCTAGATACCAATTAAAAAAAAAATGAAAGCAACATCTTGATACCAATTGAAATAATTGTTCATTTTAAACATATGATATCAATTGAAATTATTATTTTCCATCATAAAGTAAGGGAACAAATATCAATTGAAAACTAAAATATGAGTTTTCTCCCCCTTTATGAAAAACCAACTAAAACATGCATAAGCTTGTTTAAGGATACCAATTGAAAACTAATCAACTGAAACATGATATTCATTTAAACATACAAGCTTAAACATAAACAAAATATATGTATGAAAAAATTAGATACCAATCGAAATTGATACTGTTGGAATTGAAAGCATACATACATATACACATATATGAGTATACAAGAAAGGTCAAAATTGATACCAATTGTAAGAATCCAATGATACCAATTGAAACAATAATAATATCAAATGTATATCTCATATAACTTATCCTCCCATCATGTTCAAGTTTAAAATGATTTTCATTATAAAGCATACATGAGCATGATCGCCCGTCCATCCGCCCGTGGAAGGTAGGGGTTTTCAAAAAATAGATTTAAAATTATAGTTTATATGAAAATCACTACCATTATAAGGAATACGAACTAGTTAAATGGAAAAACTTGTAAACTAGTATGAAATCCTTCAAGTAAGGAATAAAACAAAATAGTTTTTCATGAAAAACATGAAATCCACATGGCACTAAACACTCTAAATCATTAAGGCACATATCAAGCTCATGAAAACAAAGTCATGAGAAACCAATAAATAAGGTGAGTGCACAAGTGTTATGTAAAATATATAATCATGAAAATAATCAATTAAGCTCAATATTCCTTGAAACATGAAAACATGAAAATCATCTAAACTATTTAATCTTCAAGGCATATGTATGTCATGTACAAACTAAAGTATACATACATATCCAAAACACAAAGAGTCCACAAAGATATATGCATGAAGGCACGTGGCTCAAAGGATGTATATGTATAAACAATAGTTTGGATAAAATGGACATATACATGAATTTTAAACATGAACACAAAAAACATGAATAATTAAATTTTCATTAAAACAAATTTCATTTCAAGGTATATGTATGATTTGTCAACACAAGAAGTATACATACATATCCTAAACACAATTGAGTCCATAAATAAAGATTTGCATGAAAAGCAAATGACTCAAGGGGTATACATGTATAACTTAAAGTTTGGCAAAATAAACATATACATGAAATGAAAACTCATAAAACAAATTCAAAAATAGGAATACAAGTTTAAAATGCATAAATCATCAAAACTAGACTATACTAGCATATCTAATGAGTTCAAATAAGCATTCAAGCTCAAACATATATAGATTTATTTGTGGCCCACTATATGCACAAGTATATACCTAGTTTTAGTGAAAACTAACATCTAAACATGTAATCAAATCATGAAGCATCAAAACAAGATAAAAATCAACATGATAAACATAAACATGATTATTATGGTAATCCACATGTTATTAAACCTATGATAAACATGATAGCTAAACAAATGGTGAGAACACAAAATAATAGTCCATATTAAATATGGGTGTCTTAAAAGGCTATACATGCATATCAATGATCTAATAAACATGGCATTAGCATAATAATCAATAAACAACAAAACATGCTAATAATGAATAAAAATGAAAAGCATGTAAACAATAATTAGGAGTTAGGAATCGTTACCAAAACCTAAAAGGCAACTCTCCTTGTCTCCAAAACATGGTGGTCCTCTCCACCAAACATCCCTTGAAAGTGATGCATCCAAATAGTAATCTTTAGGCTTGGAACGCATCCACTCCAAAGTACCGCTACTCTCACGTCATGTGAGAGCCCACACCTACATCAAACAAAATAGGGGTGGTCTTTGGTACCCACAACTTTTTGGGTCCATGGGGGTTAGTACCTTCTCTAACCCAAACAAATTTATTTGCTAAATTCTCAACATGTATACGATCAAAACAAAATTTAGTAAGGTGGCCCTTACGTCCACAATGTGTACAAGTGTATACATGAGCATACATGTGATGATGGTGTCCGTGAGGAGCATGTGTATGCCGTGGAGGGTGTGCATGCATATATGGAACTTGCTTCTTTTGAAGCAAAGTTTCCAAACGCGAATGGCTAAATACACATTGGCTCAAAGTGGAGCCCAAACAATCAACACTTTTCTTCAAAACATTTTTATCATTTTCAATACTTGAAAATAAAGTGGAGCATGCAAGGGGTGATTTAGGTGAAACTACCCTAGCATGGCAAACATGTGAAGCAATATCATTTTTCAAAGATTTATTTTTATTTAAACAAATTTCTAATTCTTTTGAGATAAAATCAATTTCATTTTTCAAAATATTGTTATCTCTTAAAATAGAGTCTACTTTTGAAGATAAAACCTCATTATTTTTTGAAACATTATTACAATCATTTTTAGACTTTAAAAATTCATTTTCTTTTAGTGCAAGATCAAGTTGAGATTTTAATGAATCCCTTTCATTCAAAATCTCATCTTTCTCTTGCAAAACAATGTCAAGTCTAGATGCAAATTTTTTTTTCATTGTTAAGGCCTAGACTTTTCTTTTTCAAAATTTTATATTTTTCAATTAATTTTTCACACACAATAGAAAGTTCTTCATTTAAAGCATGGGGATCACAAAATCATTACATGAAGAACTAGCATTATCACTATCTAGTTGAAGTTCCAATTGTACCTCAAGGGAGTCATTCCCTTAGATCATGAAGCATTGTGACTCGGATTCTCCACTAGATTCCTCCTCTTGTTGGATTGGCATCCTCTTGTTGGATTGGCATTTGAAGCTTGGAGGTGGTGGTGGTTGTCAACTTGTTCCATACTACAAAAGCGGAATCAAGGTTAGAAACATGCATAAGATAATCTTTATTAAGCGTGCTTCTAGTGGCCTCAAGGGCTAGTGCATTGGCCTCTATATGCTTGCTATCACTAAGATAGGATTACTTGGTAATGGCAAGGTGAACCTTATATCCTAGGGCTTGTAGGTAAACAGACATCCTAGTCTTCCAAACAATGATGTTGGAAGGGTCAAACATAGGTGGGGTCATGAAGTCCATGGTATAAACTATATGTGTGCAAACAAGCAAATGCAAACAAGATTAGCAAATAATGATCTCACTCCTAGGATGTTAAACCTAAGTATCAGGAGCGTAGGCTCTGATACCAATTGAAATCACCTAGAGGGGGGGTGAATAGGTGACTATGCTAATATAGAAACTAAATGTGGAAGCTACAAACTATTTTGCAACACACTTAATACAACCAACAAGTGTAGCCGAATTCCCCGTGAAGGGCTCTGGACTAACTCCTCTTGATTCCCCTAGATAAGGGTTGAGGTGCTATATGAAGCTCTTGTGGTTAAGTACAAGTGAGGCACACAAGCACACAAGTATATAAAAGATATGACAATATGAATCAATGCTCAAACACAAGCAAATAGATATGATGCTATGAATGATGCTATGCTCAACACAAATGTAATTGGATCAAACGCAAACACAAAGATATGTTTCGAGGTTCGAGCCCCTAGCTCTACGTCCCCACCTTCACGGAGAAGGATTTCCAATCCACTATCTCCCACCAAGGGAACCTCCACCGAGGAGGATTTGTTACATTAAAGGAGTACCGAACTCCTCTCTCAAAACACCGCCTCACAACCGAGGGGTAGGCCCGTAGCCAAACAACAACCAACACCTCTACCGAAGAGGGTTACAAACACCAAGCTCCACCTCACACAAGAGGGAGCAAATAACAACCAACTCCACCTCTCACTAGAGGGAGTAAACCACAATCTCAACCTCTACCAAAGAGGGAGCAACCCAATCAAAGCAAGGGTTTTACAACAAGTGGTTATAAAGACCACAAACTCCCTTTTTCCACAAAACAAGATCCTAATAGATTAGGATAGAAGATATAGCTCAAGTGGATATCAAGGTGTTTTTGAAAATTAAGTAACAAAGAAAAACTACTTGGGAAATCTCTTGTAGATGATAGAAATGAAAATCCAAAATAATATCCCAAAAACCTAGTTTTCTTTGATTTTCCAAAACCCTTGAAAAATAATAAAGATAAAATCTTTTAGGCTTTAAAACTCTTTTGAAAACAATATAAAACACTAGGGAAATGGAATTTTTCTCTTGTAAAAACCTTAACCAAAATCCCAAAGAAATGGGGTTTATATAGGCCAAAACAGAAAACTAGCTGTTAGGCTGATCTGGCAGCCTGACAGGCTGGCGGTCGACCGGCCGGTCGACCGCCAACGGTCGAAAATCCGACCGTTGGAGCAGCCCGGTCGACCGCCTGGTCGACCGCCCAGATACAGAGAACAGACTTCTCTGTTCCGGTCGACCGCCCGGTCGACCGCCCAGAAACAGAGAGCAAAGCTCTTTGGTCCGGTCGACCGGCCGGTCGACCGGCCCTCTGTGCTGCCAGACGTGCACAGCTCTTTGCACGTCGGTCGACCGGCCCTTGGTTCGGTCGACCGAGCGGTCGACCGACCTGACCTGTCAGCCAGTTCTGGGTCAGAAAAACAGTTAAACATATTTCTAAAAATTCTTTTAAGTCTTGTAAAAGTCCCTAAAAATAGTTTTAACATTTTGCATTGATATATAAACATGTGATAAAAATTTCAACTCGAATATCAAGCAACATGAACTATTTTTGTGTCTTGCAATTTTTACCAAAAACCAAAACTTGTATTTTACCAAACATGGATTTTTCAATACATGACTAGAATAGTCAAAATAAGTTTGTCTATGAAGTTTAAGCATGTATGTATATAGAGCACATCTAATATACATAAAAACAAAGTAAACTTGTTTTGATCTATTATCCATGAAAACCAAAATCCAACACATGAAACGTGAGTGTATTGTGCACTTGAGCATATCAACTATTCTTATCTTTACAAATGGATCTAAACACACTAAACTATGGATAACTAAGTCTTCTTAACGATCTTCATCTTCAAGGTGACTCGGTCCAAAATGATGATCCACGAGCTAGACTCCAAAGTATGATCTTGATGCTCGGGCTCTGGAATCACCATGTGAAAGCTTCCAAACACCTCTTTTTGAAGCAATCACCAACTAATATCTTGTTATATGATCTGTAACTAAAATCACAAGATTATTAGTAAACATAACTACATGAGTTAATCATCATCAAAACTAAAGAGGAAGGCCTCCGGGCCAACACTCATATGATAAGCAAAGTATGATTGTCGCCTTTGTGTTGAAGTCGATGTGTTCCACTCACCATCCTCCATCTCTAATGGCTTCTTCTCAATACCAAGTTGGGCCTTGTGTGTGCCCTCCTTTACGAGCAACGATGTTACTTGCATCTTTCACAATAAGAAGTTGGACTTTCCGTCAATTTCTCCACCTTGAACATAGTTGTTCTCATCGTCTAGCTAGTTATTGCTCTGATATCAATTGTTGTGCTCGATGCTGATACAACAAGAGAGAAACACCGAGTTGAAGATTCAACAACGGAAGCGTAGAAGATCTATCATTAGTAAGCAATCGAGATAAATCACCACAAACACAAAAACATCAGATTTAATGTGGTTCGACAAGAATGCCTACGTCCACGGGGAGGAGAGAGAAATTATATTGAAAAACAGAGAAGAAAATACAAGAGTTACAAGAATTTTCTCTCTTACAATTCTCAATGGTGAAAATATCTCTTGAACTTCAACAATACAATCAGCACCGCCTCAAAAATAAAGAAGAATACTCAAATCCAACTTGAACTAGAAACAGAGCCAAAAAAGAAAACTATCAGAACCATCATAAGTCGGCTATACTCAAGTAAAAGTAAACTTATAATGTGTATTAGTCGACTCTACTAAAGTATTAGTCGACTAATCTGAGAGAATCTGAGAACCTTACTTTTTGTTGTAAAATATTAATCGAGTAAACTCAAGTATAAGTCGACTAGACTAAACATAAGTCGACTAGTTTGGTTTATAAGTCGACTTCTAATGGGCACAAATCATGTGCATATCCGTACTTGATCTTTGAAGTTTGTAATACCTCAACCTGAACCCGAATTTTTTCCCCAATGAACATGAGGCACTCAAATACTAACAAGCTAAATAGCTTAGCTAGTAAATGAATGATGACAACTAGTTTATCAAAAGATCGAATCAAGGGCACAAATAACAATGATAAATAATTTAAAAATTAGTGATCCAAATTCATGTAATAAGAGAAACAAATCGAAATAAATGTTTTGATGATTTCAAAATATGAAAGACTCCGAACACTAGTTAAGGTTTATCCTTAAAAAAAAAGTTTAATGGGGTTATCCTTTAAATTTCATAGTTTTTTAATAAATAATTTCCCTTCAATCCTCCAACAAACTAATTTTTGTAATATGAGATCTTATCCTTAAAAAAGGTGAAATGTACATCAGATTGATAATTATCCAAATCAACTTAGCAAATCTTTGCATTTCATGAGATTCCAAGTAAAACAGATTCAAATCTAGTCAAATACTTCTGAATTAGGAGATTTGAAAGCATGAAGTCTTCACGAGAAGGTTCTCAGACTTTTTCCCCCTCTTAAAAAGATAAAAAGAGAGAGCATGAGGAATTATCAAAAGAAACAAATACCGAAGTTTTATGTTTATCCAGATAAGCATAGCAAGCTGTTTGAAATCTTGAAATTAGTTTTTCGAAGCATAAAATCTTGGAGATAAAATTCCCGAATCAAGCAAGTTTCAAATAGTTGTTAGCAAAATCCTTTCCCATCAAGACGAGGGAAACAAGTTGTTCACCATGAGGAGTTTTAACGAGGAGCAATTCTATTAGTTTTGGTCTTATCCACTTATAAAAGTGTTTGTGCAGATTTAAAGATTTGAAGATAAGATTCAAATTTAAATCCTGTACTTATCCAAATAATCTTGAATTTTTAGGACTCAAACCAGATTTCAAATAGCTGTTACCAAAATCCTTTCCCATCAAGATGAGGTCAACAAGTTGTTCACCATGAGGAGTTTAAAACGAGGAGGAATTCTATTAGTTTTGGTCTTATCTACTTATAAAAGTGTTTGTGCAGATTTAAAGATTTGGAGATAAAGATTCAAATTTAAATTTAGAACTTATCCAAATAATCTTGAATTTTTAGGACTCAAACGAAAGAAGCTGAGTTGCAAATTCTCTATCTTTGGATAGGATTGAAATTTTAAATCCTAAACTTATCAAAAAAGTTACAATTCCTGTATAAGAAGAGAAAGACCAAAACTTGAAAAGCAGGAGATCATACGTACAAAAAAAAAGAAAAAAAGAGAAAAAGAGAGGGAAGGACTGTCAAAAGAGAGTGTAAAATCTTGTTAGTAGAGTTTTTTAAAACATCGGAGATGACAGCGCAGAGATTGAAGTTCAACCGTACTTGTAAAAGTCCTATTCTCAACTGAAGGTAGGGGGCCAGTCGACCGGCCGGTCAACCGGTCATGCACACAGACGTGTGCAAGGAAAGTATGGCCAATCGCCCGGCCGACTGCCCAGAGGAAGTAGAGGCAGCAGAAGGAGTCGTTCGACCGCCCGGTCAACCGACTGAGATTTAACAGAACATTGAATTCTGAGATTTTGCCTAGTGGTTGACCGAGTGATCGATCGCAGCAAGGAGCCGGTCGACCAAGACACGTGCTTTGGTTGTTTCTTTTTTTTTTATTTTGGGTTCATTTCTAATCCGAATTTCGATCTATTAATTTTCTTTTTTTTCAAAGATTCTATGGCTATATATAGAGGGGTATTGTCCCCATGTATTATTTTCTATATGTAAGCCCTGACCCTAGACGTACTTGTCGCAAAATTAGTACTCAACACTGTTGGCCCAAAGGCCTATCACTCTAGTTTTGATGATGATCAACTCATGTAGCTATAGTACTAATGATCTTGTATTTAATTAGTGACAGATTCATGATCAAGATCTTAGTAGGTGTGTAGCTTCAACAAAGGATTTAAAGTCAAGTTTTGGAGCCAGCACGGTTTGATTCAAGAGCTTGTGCATCAAGACAACATCAAGTACTCAAGAGGAGTCTAGCTCTTTGGATCGTGTTTGGACCAAGTCAAGAAGATGAGAAGACTTCAAGTGAAGACCTTCAAGATCAAGACTTGTGTCTAGGTTTGTTTTTATAAGATTTTGTTTTTAGTTAAAATGTAAAGGATAGAATAGTTGGTGGATGGCTCAAGTATACCATATACACACACTCTTGATTTAGATAAGTTTTTCATAAAAGAATTTTAATTTTGGAAAATACAAAAGAATTTTCTTTTAGAAAAATACCGGTTTGGTTTTTGGTATTCAAAGCTATATGTATTTAACCAAAACCAAATTTAGAGCTTAATGTCAAAAACATAGATATTTCACCATGTATGTGTAGTGGATCATATCCATACACTCTATGCTTTAAAAGTTGTTTAAATATCTTGTTTTTGTATTTGGAGAAGTTTTGAAAAAACCAATTTTGGAAAAATACAGTTTTCGTTTTTAGCCAAAATTTCCAAGTTACAAAAATAGTTCAAATTGATTGTAACATGTCTTGATTTTGTGCAAGCATGTTTGATTATCAAAGTATAATATTAAAACTATTTTTGTAGATTTTTGGTGATTTTATGGGATTTTATTGAGTCAAAAATAACCAAGTTTTTAATCCCAAAATCCCTGACCTGGCTTCTGTCGGTTGACCGGACTGGTCGACCGCGCTTGAAGTCGGTCAACGTGCACAGACGTGCACGCCAGCCTTTGCTGGAGGGCCGGTCGACCGACCCGGTCGACCGCCAGAGAGCTTCTGCTCTCTGGAAAGCCCTGGTCGACCGGGCCGGTCGACCGGGCCGGTCGACCGGCAGAGAGACCTGCTCTCTGTTCCAGGGTCTCGGTCGACCGGTCGGTCGACCGCTGCCCCAACGGTCAGAAATCTGACCGTTGACGGTCGACCGGGCGGTCGACCGTCAGGCCAACCTGGCTCCAACGGCCAGTTTTTCTAGCTCTATAAATTGGGGCTTTTGGAGGCTGTTTTCTACAAGATTTTTAGAAGAGTTTTGGGCTAGTTTTTCCTACTCATTTCAGTGGTTATATCCACAAGTTTTAGAGCCAATATTTCCAAATCAAAAGAGAGTTTATCAAGAGTGTTTCAAAAGAGATTTTCTTGTGTTTTTCACCATAAATTCAATCCTTGTTTTCTCACACAACACTTGAGTTATCCATTGCTATATTTACCTATAGGGATTTGTTGTGAGAGGATTTTAGGTGATCAAAGTGTTCTGATCACCAAAGTTTCATCTTTGTCTTTGAGGAGGCGGACTTGCGGGTTCGCGGTGTTTCGAGTTCGTGTGTGAACTCGGTGTTTGAGGTGCGGCCTCAGCGAGCTAGTGGGCTTGCGGTGTGTACGGGACTAGAGAGTCCAAGGAGTTCAAGTGTGAACTCGCCTTGTAGGTGTTGCGGCACCGAGTGATCCGATGGGATCGTTTATAGTGGAAATCCTTCAAGTGTGAAGGCGGGGATGTAGAGCAAGTGTGCTCGAACCTCGAAACAAATTGAAATCACCTAGAGGGGGTGAATAGGTGATAATGCTAATCTAATGAACTAAATACGGAATTTAAAAACTAATTGCAATTACACTTAATGCAACCAATAAGTGATGCACACACAACCAAGCCAAGCATATAAATATGAATGATCAATATGAAATAATGCAAGGCACAATACAAAGAGAGAGAGAGAGTAAGAGTCAATGGATCAAGCGCAAACAACAAGATTTGTTTCGAGGTTCGAGCACCCAGCTCTACATCCCCGCCTTCACTCAGAAGGATTTCGAATCCACTAGCTTGTCCACAAAGGACTCCCACACAGGGAACCTCCACAGAGGATTTGGGGCAATACAATAACTAGGAGTACTCAACTCCTCTCTTTACAACCACTACCTCTCACTAGAGGCAAAGCACCAAGCCAACCAAAACACTCACCTCACAACTTGAGGGATACGCACAAAGCTACACAAGGATCACCTCACAACTTGAGGGATGCAACCCACTTGCACAACCTCCTCAACACTATGAGGGAAAGGCACAAAGCCAAGCAAAAGTAGGGTTTACAACTTGGTGATCAAAAGATCACAAACAATCTTTTTTCCTACAAACACAAAGACCCTATAGATAGGATAGAATGTAGCTTAAGTGTGGAAAACAAAGTGTTTAAAACAAAGAAAAATCACTTGGGAAATCTTCACGAAGATATAGAATGATTAGACCAAAACAAATTCCCTAAAGACTATTTTTCTTTGAATTAATAAAACACTTTTGAAAACAATGAAGATTGATCTTTTAGCACAAAGAAACTCTTTTCAAAACTTGAGTAAACACTAGAGAAAGCTCAGAAATTTTAGCCCAAAAATTCTTGATGAAAATTGTCCACCAATGGGGTAATTATAGCCTCTTTAAAAATATAGCCGTTGGTAGCTAAAAATGCCAGAAATGAACTACCGGTCGACCGGCCAACGGTCGATTTTTGACCGCTGGCAGCTACCGGTTGACCGCCCGGTCGACCGGCCCCAGAAACAGAGAGCAACGGCTCTCTGTCCGATCGACCGGGAGCAACCCGAGAGTGGGTTGCTCTCAGTCGGTCGACCGTGCGGTGGACCGTCTTAAAGGGCAGCCAGCGTGCACGTCCTTGTGCACGTCGGTCGACCGCTACGGTCGACCGTGCGGTCGACCGACAGAGCCTGGCAGAGCTAGTTCAGGGACAGAAAAACATGTTCTTTTTAATTCTAAAAATTCTCATAAATCTTCTAAAAATCCACAAAAATAGTTTTCTCATTTTACATTGATATATTAACTTGTGTTAAAAATTTCAACACAAATTTCAAACATTTTGAACCATTTTTGTGTTATAGAAATTTTGCCAAAAATCAAAAACCGCATTTTCTAAAACTTGAATTTTTGAATTGAAAATACGTTTTGTCCAAAACTCATCCAAATACAAAAACATGATATTTAAACACTTGAAGCATGTTGCATATGAACATAAGTCCAATATACATGAAATATGTAGATATCCATGTTTTTGACTTTAATACCAAAAATACGTTTTGTTAAAACACAAAACCTGAAATACATGAATAGGCATATCAAAATAAGTTTGTCTAAGTAGTTGAAGCATGCATGTATATAGAACAAATTTAATATACATTAAACCATGTAAACTTGTTTTGAATCTATCTATTCATGAAAACCAAGATCGGTTAAACTAATCAAACCGAAAACCAAAACCAAAACATGAAACGTGTGTGTTGTGAACTTGAGCATATCATACTATTTTAATCTTTACAAATGGATCTAAAACACAAACTAAACTAGGTACCGAGGTCTTTTTATAGAGCGCCGTCTCCTAGCCGACTCGATCCAAAACTCCAAAACTCTAAGCTTGACTCCAACGAGTGCTATATATGATCTTGATGCTCGGGCTCTTAAAACAACATGTGAAAGCGTCCGGATCACAGAGTTTTGAAGCAACCACCAACTAACATCTTGATTAATAATCTGAAACTAAAATCACAAGATTATTAGTACACATAACTATATGAGTTAATCATCATCAAAACTAGAGTGGAAGGCCTCTGGGCCAACAATCTCCCCCTTTTTGATGATGATAAAACACATGAAGTTATATATGCATGGATTAAAGTTAAGCTTCAAAGAAGCTCCCCTTAACTCATGCATAGAAGAAAACAACATATATATGCAATGAATATAAAACATGAGAATGCATAGATATGCATAAAACTATGAAATGCATATAAACAGGTTCTTGATACCAATAGATATGCATAAAACAATAAAATGTATAAAACATGCTCTTGATACCAACTGAAAGGTAAAACAAATTATTTCTTCTTTTTCTTAATTTCATAAACATGTTCTCTTTAAAGAATGCTTTTGATATTAAAATTACATAATGCTTTTGATACCAATAAACCAAAACTAATGCTTTTGATACCAATAAATCAAAACTTACATAAACCAAAACTTACATAATGAAAGCTCTTGATACCAAACATTACATAATGCTCTTGTTACCAATAATAAAACATGTTCTCAATATCAAACATAAAACAAAGATCATGCATAAATCATGCATATAAACTCAAATTCTTCTCCCCCTTTTGTCAATCATCAACAAAGGGGTAAACGACAAACCAATAAAAATTATTCTTCTCCCCCTTTTGTTCAAAACAAAGAATCAATAAAGGGTGACATCAAACAAATCAATAATAAGAAAATGAAGGCAATGTAAATTAAAACATTTTTATATCAATATGAAAACATATATCAATTGATAGTAAAAATAAAATCTTGATACCAATTGATAAGTAAACAACTAACATACAATTATAAATAAACAATCTTTTTCCATCATAAAGTATGGGAGTGAAAATCAAATACCAATTGAAAGATGAAATACAAGTTTTCTCCCCCTTTATGAAAAACCAACTAAATCAATGATCAAAAATTTTTATTTTTCATAAGCTTATGCATTGTTATTAAAATATCAATTGAAACATCAATTGAAACATGATAGGCATTAAAAAGTCAAGCTTATCAAACTCAAAATTTGTGCTTGAAAAATATAGAGATATAGTACGCACAAATAAAACATCTATATGTATGAAAAATTAGATACCAATCGAAATTGATACTCTATGAAATGTAAGCATACATACATAAAAAATATATATAGGTGTATGAAAAATGAGTACCAATCAAAATAGATGATACCAATTGAAAGCATACATACACAAAAAAATATATGAGTATACAAGAAATGTCAATATTGATACCAATTGAAAGATTCCAATGATATCAAATGAAACAACAATAATATCAAGTGTATATCTCATATTTCCTATCCTCCCAACTCATGCTCATGTTTAAACAGATTTTCAATACAAAGCATACATAGGCAAGGTCTCCCATCCAATCACCCTTAGACGGTAGGGGTTTTCAAAAATAGGTTTGAAAGTATAATATGTTTGAAAATCTCTACCATAACGAAGAATACCGCAACTAGTTAAATGGAAAAACTTGTTAACTTGTACGAAATCCTTCAAGTAAGGAATAAAATAAAAATATATTTCATGAAATACATGTAAATCACATGGCACTAAACACTCGAAGTCCATAAAGCCCATACATACTCATGAAAACACAATCATGAGAAACATTTAAATAAAGTGAGTGTACAGTGTTATGTGACACAAATAATCATGAAAATAGACATTCATGCTCGATATTCCTTAAAACACGAAAATCATCAAAACTTGATTTCTTCAAGGCATATGTATGTCAAGTACAAACTAAAGTATACATACATATCCAAAACATAACGAGTCCACAAATGTATATGCATTAAGGCACGTGGCTCAAAGGATGTATATGTATAATCAATAGTTTAGACAAAATAAACATATACATGAAGTCAAACATATGATTATAAAAATATATCCAAAATGGGAATACAAGTTTAGAATGCATGAATCATTAAAACTAGACTATACTAGCACATCTAATGGGTACAAATAAGCGTTAAAGCACAAACATGTAATAATCTATTTGTGGCCCACTATATGTACAAGTATAAATCCTAGTTTTAATGAAAACTAACATTTAAACATATATTTAAATCATGAAGCATCAAAAACAAAGGACATAAACATCCATATGATCATTATGTATATGCATGTGCATTAGATCTAGGGCATACATATTAGTTAAAAACAAGGTGAAAACACAAAGATATAAGTCCATATTAACATGGGTGTCTCAAATAACTAAACATGTATATCACTAATCTAAGTAACATGGCATAAGCATAATGAACAATAAAACATGACATGCTATAAATCAATGATGTGAAAGCATGTAAATAAAAACGGGAGTTAGAGATCGATACCAAAACCGATTAAGGCACCTCTCTAGTTCTCCAAACCAAGGTGGTCTTCCCACCAAACCTTTCCTTGAAAGTGATGCATCCAAATGGTCATCATGAAGCTCGGAATGCATCCACTCCAAGGTGCCGCTACTCTCACATTATGTGAGAGCCCACACCTACATCAAATACAATAGGAGTGGTCTTTGGTGCCCATTTCCTTTTGGGTCCATAGGGGTTAGAACCTTTCCTAACCCAAACAAAATTAGATGCTAAATTAACATCATGTATACGATCATAACAAAATTTAGCAAGATGGCCCTTTCGTCCACAATGTGTACATGTGTACACATGAGCATACATAGTGTGAAAGTTGTGACCGTAAGTAGCATGTGTATGCCGTGGAGGGTGTGCATGCAAAGATGGAACTTGTTTCTTTCGAACCAAGAATTCCAAGCGTGTATGATTCAAAGCACATTGGCTCAAAGTGGAGCCCAAACAATCAACACTTTTCTTCAAAACATTTATATCATTTTCAATACTAGAAGATAAAATGGAGCATGCAATAGATGTGCTTGGTGAAGTTACACTAGCATGGCAAACATGTGAGTCTATATCAATTTTTAAAGATTCATTTTTCTTTAAAACTAAATCTAATTCTTTTGTGATGAAATCAATTTCATTTTTCAAGGAATGATTATCTTTTAAAACAAAATCTAATTTTGAAGATAAAACTTCATTATTTTTCAAAACATCATCACAATCATTTTTACTTTTCAAAAAATCATTTTCCTTTATGGCAAGGTCTAGTTGAGATTTAAGTGAGTCACGTTCACTACAAATCTCTTCCTTCTCTTGCAAAATTAAATCAAATATTGAACACAAATCCTTATTTCTTCTTTTAGTTCAAAATTTTTCTTTTTCAAAAGATCATGCTTTTCCAAAAAAATTTTAAACTTTTTAGCAAGTTCCATATTTAAGGTTTGAACTTCTAAACACCCATAGAAATAGGAACTAGTGCTATCATCTAGATGAGATTCCGATTGTACCTCAAGGGAGTCATTCCCTTGGACCATGAGGCAATGCTCGTTGGACTTGTCTCTCCTAGATCTTCTCATCTTTTCGATATCTTTGGTGGCCGAGAGAAGTCAAAATGCTCCAAACTGCAAAAGCCGAATCATAGTGAGCAAACACATGTAAGAAATCTTTATCAAGAGATGCTCTAAGTGTCTTAAGGGCTAATGCATTGGCCTTTTTATGTTTGCTATCATTAGGGTAGATTTCCTTGGTAATGGCTTGATATACTTTATTACCTAATGTTTTCAAATGACAACTCATCTTGGCCTTCCAAATCTCAAGTCTAGAAATGTCAAACATAGGAGAGCTATCCATGAGTGCAAATTATAAGTGTGCAAATGCAAATGAAGATTAGCAAACCAAGATCTCACTCCTAGGTGGTTAAACCTAAATATCAGGAGTGTAGGCTCTGATACTAATTGAAATCACCTAGAGGGGGGGTGAATAGGTGATAATGCTAATCTAATAAACTAAATGCGAAATTTAAAAACTAATTGCAATTACACTTAATACAACCAATAAGTGATGCACACACAACCAAGCCAAGCATATAAATATGAATGATCAATATGAAATAATGCAAGGCACAATACAAAGAGAGAGAGAGAGTAAGAGTCAATGGATCAAGCGCAAATAACAAGATTTGTTTCGAGGTTCGAGCACCCAGCTCTACATCTCCGCCTTCACCCAGAAGGATTTCGAATCCACTAGCTTGTCCACAAAGGACTCCCACACAGGGAACCTCCACTGAGGATTTGGGGCAATACAATAACTAGGAGTACCCAACTCCTCTCTTTACAACCACAAGCTCTCACTAGAGGCAAAGCACCAAGCCAACCAAAACAATCACCTCACAACTTGAGGGATAAGCACAAAGCTACACAAGGATCACCTCACAACTTGAGGGATCAAACCCACTTGCACAACCTCCTCAACACTATGAGGGAAAGGCACAAAGCCAAGCAAAAGTAGGGTTTACAACTTGATGATCAAAAGATCACAAACAATCTCTTTTTCCCACAAACACAAAGACCCTATAGATAGGATAGAATGTAGCTCAAGTGTGGAAAATAAAGTGTTTAAAACAAAGAAAAATCACTTGGGAAATCTCCACAAAGATATAGAATGATTAGACCAAAACAAATTCCCAAAAGACTATTTTTCTTTGAATTAATAAAACACTTTTGAAAATAATGAAGATTGATCTTTTAGCACAAAGAAACTCTTTTCAAAACTTGAGTAAACACTAGAGAAAGCTCAGAAATTTTAGCCCAAAAATTCTTGATGAAAACTGTCCACCAATGGGGTAATTATAGCCTCTTTAAAAATATAGCCGTTGGCAGCTAAAAATGCCAGAAATGAACTACCGGTCGACCGGCCGGTCGACCGGCCAACGGTCGATTTTTGACCGCTGGCAGCTACCAGTCGCCTGCCCGGTCGACCGGTCCCAGAAACAGAGAGCAACGGCTCTCTGTCTGGTCGACCGCCCGGTCGATCGGGAGCAACCCGAGAGTGGGTTGCTCTCAGTCGGTCGACCGTGCGGTCGACCGGCTTAAAGGGCAGCCAGCGTGCACGTCCTTGTGCATGTCGGTCGACCGATACGGTCGACCGGCTCCTGGTCCGGTCGACCGTGCGGTCGACCGACAGAGCCTGGGCTAGTTCAGGGACAGGAAAACATGTTCTTTTTAATTCTAAAAATTCACATAAATCTTCTAAAAATCCACAAAAATAGTTTTCTCATTTTACATTGATATATAAACTTGTGTTAAAAATTTCAACACAAATTTCAAACATTTTGAACCATTTTTGTGTTATAGAAATTTTGCCAAAAACCAAAAACCGTATTTTCTAAAACTTGGATTTTTGAATTGAAAATACGTTTTGTCCAAAACTCATCCAAATATAAAAACATGATATTTAAACACTTGAAGCATGTTGCATATGGACATAAGTCCAATATACATGAAACATATAGATATCCATGTTTTTGACTTTAATACCAAAAATACGTTTTGTTAAAACGCAAAACCTGAAATACATGAATAGGCATATCAAAATAAGTTTGTCTAAGTAGTTGAAGCATGCATGTATATAGAACAAATCTAATATACATTAAACCATGTAAACTTATTTTGAATCTATCTATTCATGAAAACCAAGATCGGTTAAATCAATCAAACCAAAAACCAAAACCAAAACATGAAACGTGTGTGTTGTGAACTTGAGCATATCATACTATTCTAATCTTTACAAATTGATCTAAAACACAAACTAAACTAGGTACCGAGGTCTTCTTGTAGAGCGCCGTCTCCAAACCGACTCGATCCAAAACTCCAAAACTCCGAGCTTGACTCCAACGAGTGCTATATATGATCTTGATGCTCGGGCTCTGGAAACAATATGTGAAAGCTTCCGGATCACGGAGTTTTGAAGCAATTACCTACTAACTTCTTGATTAATAATCTGAAACAAAAATCACAAGATTATTAGTACACATAACTACATGAGTTAATCATCATCAAAACTAGAGTGGAAGGCCTCTGGACCAACACAAATATCCCGTGTTTGCGATTGCTCTCTCTCTATCTCTTACTTGTTTATATCTTGCATGCTTCTATTGCTTTCATCTTTAATTGCTAGATATATACATTTGTGCTCATATTGATATATGCTTGGGGATTATTTGCTAACACTTGTATTTTACCAAGAGAGCCAACGCGGCACCTCAACTCTTATTCAGAGGAATCTTGAGGAGTTAGTCCAGAGCCCTTCACAGGGAATTCGGCTACACTCTTGTGTTGTACGTGGTATTTAGTGTAAGAAGTTTTTAGTTTGCATTAAATAGTTTTTAATTCCGCATTTAGTGACCATTAGATTAGCCATCACCTATTCACCCCCCTCTAGGTGATTTTACAATTGGTATCAGAGCCAAGTGCCCTTGATTTGGGTCTTACAACATAGAGTTAAAGATCCTCATTTGTAGGCTAATCACAATATTTGTACACACACCATGGATTTCATGTCACCTCCAACCTTTGACATCCTTAACATCCAAACTTGGAAGGTTAAGATGTCTTTATACCTCAAAGGCCTAGGTATTCATGTTTATTTTGTCACTACTAGAGATTCATATTGTTTAAATGGCAAAAATATTGAGGCTAATGCAAAAGTCCTACATGCTTTAAGATCTACCCTAAATGATGATTGTTTATTTAGGGTTGCTAATCTTGATTTGGCTTTTGTAGTTTGGAACTTTTTGATCTCCCTTGGTGAAAAAGAACAATACTATGCGGGGAGCGACTCGGATGTTGGAAGTGACGCTTCCAACGTGTGCTACATGATCCAAGGGGATAACCCCCTTGAGGTAACTACCGAATCCGAGGTAGATGAAGATGTTGATAAATCCTATGATGAGCTTACATCCTTTTGTCAACAACTTCTTGAAAAATATGACATGCTTAGAAAAGATAATAAGAAAATGAAAAATAAAATTGATTGCATGTCAAAAGAAAAGGATTTTTTCAAACAAAATTTGAAAATGTTTTAAAAGAAAATGAGTCTTTTAAAAATAAAATTGCATGTTTTGAAAAAGAAAATGAATCTTTGAAAAATGAGAATGTTTCCTTAATGTCTAAATTGAATGATTTGTATGAAGGAAACACTTCTTTGAAAAATAAAGTTGTTTTGATGGAAAAACAAAAAGAAGTTGCTTTAAATGAAAACACTTCTTTAAAAAGAAAAATTGTTGAAAAAGAAAAAGAAAATGTTTCTAAAAAGATTAAGAAAAATGATTCTCATTCTCACCATGCTTTACATGCCACCATTGATAAAAGTGAGATTAAAATTTTGAAAAATAAAATTGATAGTTTAAGCTCAACTTTGAGCAATTGTGCATTAATCATAAAAGATTGAAGTCCTTGTTTTCAAAGAAACAAACTCCACATGTTCATGCATATCACCCACATGTATATTCACTATTTGCACGTCACGATCACACTCATACATATATGCATCCTAAGGTGTACAAATGTACACATTGTGGCCGCAAAGGCCATTTATGAAAGTTTTGTTTTGATAAGATACATCATATTAATTTTGCTAATAAGAAAAATGTTTGGGTTCCTTACAAGACTAACCCCCAAGGACCCAAAAGAAAATAGGTACCAAAATTTCCACCTTGTGTTTTTGATGTATGTGCGGGCTCTCACAAAATGTGAGGAGGGATGGTGCCTTGATGGTGGATGCACATGGCCATGATGGACTTACTTATTGATGCACCGGTATCAAGAAGGTTTGGTGGGACAACCACCATGTTTTGGAGATTTGGAGTATAGTTCTTTGGTTTGGTAACTATCTCTAAACTCCTAGTTTATTTACATGCATTTATGATTGATGATCTTGAGCATGTTCATGTTTTATTTATTTTGTACTTCATGTGGTAAATACTTGTTTAAATGTAGATTTTATTAAAACTTGGATTTATACATGCACAAGTAGTGAGCAACATTTGATTCATATACGTTTGTACTTCATTGTTCATTTGTACTCACTATATGCACATGTATAGCCTAGTTTTGATAATTCTCTCATTTACACTTGTTTTGCCAATTTTCATATTTTGCTTCATGTATATGTATTTTATATTCAAATCTAATAAATATACATGTATACCCCATGAGTCATTTGCCTTCATGCAATTTACATTATGGACTCTTTTTATATTTGGGATATGTATGCATATTGTTAGAATTGAATAAAAACATACATATACCTAGAAGTTTGTGTTTAAGATGAAAAATGAATTTTTATGATTTTCATCTTTATATAAAAAATGAATTTTCATGATTTATTTGATAAAATGATATTTACGTTTTGAGCTTCATTGATTATCTTCATGGAAAATGCTAAACACATGATTCTTGTGCACTCACACTTTATTTGTTTATTTATGACTTTATTTCATGATTCTTTTTGAGCTTTATCTATTTTGAGTGTCAACTCTTGTGTATTTAGTATGTTTCATGATAGACATATATTTGGTTTCATGTTTTTTGAAGGATCTTTAAATAGTTTTTCAAAAATTAATTTAACTAGTTATTTATTCTTCAATTTGGTAGGTTATGAGTTATATACTTCTTAATTGGTATTTTCATTTTGTATATACTCATATTTTGTTTTCTATATATGTATGCTTCATAATTTTCATAATATCAATTTTTATTGGTATTTTCGTTCTCATACATATATATGATTTATTTATGCTTGAGTTAAAATCGATTTACATATTTAAAGCACATAATTTGTTTATGCTAAGCTTAATTCAAATCTTAATTTCAATTGATTTCTCAATTGGTATCTTTATATAAGCTTATGCATTTTCTTACAATTGATATTTTTTATTGATATCAAATATTTGCAATAATCTTCAATTGGTATCTATTGATTGCAATTGATATCAAAATAATTTACAATAATTTACAATTTACAATTTCTATTTTGATTGAAAATCAAAATTTGTAATGATTACTTACAAAATTGGTATCTTAAAATTTGATTTACAAGTGGTACCTTTAAAATTTTGTTGTTTATATGATATCTTAAAATTTGATTACAAGATATCTCAAAATTTGTTTTATTGAGGATAATTCAAAATTTTGTTTTTAATATGGAATTTTGAAAATTTAAAAATGTTTTGATTTGTATTGCCTATATGCAAGGAGAGCTTAACATCTCTTCTACATATAGATTCATGTTGAGTGTATCTTATATTGAGGAGCTTGACAACTCTTCTTTATGCGGTACACGTGTGTAGGGGGAGCTTCACATCTCCTCTTATGCATTGCATATTATGCGTTATGTGAATTAGGGCTTGTTATCCCTCTTTCATGTAATGTATATATATAGGAAAGTTAACTTAGCGTCTTCCTCTTCATGAATGTATATCGCATATATCCTTTATTGATTGATTTGATTTCACCTCTTTGTTGACTCAAAGGGGGAGAAAATTTGTTTCTACTTTAACCCCTTTGTTGATGATTGACAAAAAGGGGGAGAAGTATTTGGTATATATGCATGTTTTTCCTTGCTTCATTCATAAAGGGGGAGAAGTATTTATGTTTATGCATCTATGTTTTGTATTGCAAATAGGAGAAAAAGAAAGAATTTGATTTGGTTTATGCTTGATTGACATGTTTATCTCCGTATATTTGCATACATGTTTATGTGCTTCATTGCCATATTTATTTATTTATTGAGATGCATTAGTTAAGGGGGAGCTTCCATGAAGCTTTACTTTAATCCATGCATATATAACTTCATGAGTTTTGTCATCATCAAAAAGGGGGAGATTGTTGGCCCAAAGGCCTATCACTTTAGTTTTGATGATGATCAACTCATGTAGTTATAGTACTAATGATCTTGTGTTTAATTAGTGACAGATTCATGATCAAGATCTTAGTAGGTGTGTAGCTTCAACAAAGGATTTAAAGTCAAGTTTTGGAGCCAGCACGGTTTAATTCAAGAGCTTGTGCATCAAGACCACATCAAGTACTCAAGAGGAGTCTAGCTCTTTGGATCGTGTTTGGACCAAGTCAAGAAGATGAGAAGACTTCAAGTGAAGACCTTCAAGATCAAAACTTGTGTCTAGGTTTGTTTTTATAAGATTTTGTTTTTAGTTAAAATGTAAAGGATAGAATAGTTAGTGGATTGCTCAAGTATACCATATACACATACACTCTTGATTTAGATAATTTTTTCATAAAAGAATTTTTATTTTGGAAAAATACAAAAGAATTTTCTTTTAGAAAAATACCGGTTTGGTTTTTGGTATTCAAAGCTACATGTATGTAACCAAAACCAAATTTAGAGCTTAATGTCAAAAATATAGATATTTCACCATGTATGTGTAGTGGATCATATCCATACACTCTATGCTTTAAAAGTTGTTTAAATATCTTGTTTTTGATTTTGGAGAAGTTTTGGAAAAACCAATTTTGGAAAAATACAGTTTTCGTTTTTAGCCAAAATTTCCAAGTTATAAAAATAGTTCAAATTGTTTGTAACATGTCTTGATTTTGTGCAAGAATGTTTGATTATCAAAGTATAATATTAAAACTATTTTTGTAGATTTTTGGTGATTTTATGGGATTTTATTGAGTCAAAAATAACCAAGTTTTTAATCCCAAAATCCCTGACCTGGCCTCTGCCGGTCGACCGGACCGGTCGACCGCGCTTGAAGTCGGTCGACAGGAATGGTCGACCGACATGCACAGACGTGCACGCCAGCCTTTGCTGGAGGGCCGGTCGACCGACCCGGTTGACCGCCAGAGAGCTTCTGCTATCTGGAAAGCCCCGGTCGACCGGGCCGGTCGACCGGCAGAGAGACCTGCTCTCTGTTCCAGGGTCTCGGTCGACCGCTGCCCCAACGGTCAGAAATCTGACCGTTGGCGGTCGACCGTCAGGCCAACCTGGCTCCAACGGCTAGTTTTTCTAGCTCTATAAATTGGGGCTTTTGGGGGCTGTTTTCTACAAGATTTTTAGAAGAGTTTTGGGCTAGCTTTTCCTACTCATTTCAGTGGTTATATCCACAAGTTTTAGAGCCAATATTTTCAAATCAAAAGAGAGTTTATCAAGAGTGTTTCAAAAGAGATTTTCTTGTATCTTTCACCATAGATTCAATCCTTATTTTCTCACACAACACTTGAGCTATCCATTGCTATATCTACCTATAGGGATTTGTTGTGAGAGGATTTTAGGTGATCAAAGTGTTGTGATCACCAAAGTTCCATCTTTGTCTTTGAGGAGGCGGACTTTGCGGGTTCGCGGTGTTTCGAGTTCGTGTGTGAACTCGGTGTTTGAGGTGCGGCCTCGGCGAGCGAGTGGGCTTGTGGTGTGTATGGGACTAGAGAGTCCAAGGAGTTCAAGTGTGAACTCGCCTTGTAGGTGTTGCGACATCGAGTGATCCGGTGGGATCGTTTATAGTGGAAATCCTTCAAGTGTGAAGGCAGGGATGTAGAGCAAGTGTGCTCGAACCTCGAAACAAATATCCCGTGTTTGCGATTGCTCTCTCTATCTCTTACTTGTTTATATCTTTCATGTTTCTATTGCTTTCATCTTTAATTGCTAGATATATACATTTTTGCTCATATTGATATATGCTTGGGGATTGTTTGCTAACACTTGTATTTAACCAAGAGAGCCAACGCGGCACCTCAACTCTTATTTAGAGGAATCTTGAGGAGTTAGTCCAGAGCCCTTCATGGGGAATTCGGCTACACTCTTGTGTTGTACGTGGTGTTTAGTGTAAGAAGTTTTTAGTTTGCATTAAATAGTTTTTAATTCCGCATTTAGTGACCATTAGATTAGCCATCACCTATTCACCCCCCCTCTAGGTGATTTTACAAATATGGCATACATATTCAAAGTCAGACTGAGCAATTTTCAGCTCCAGGTATTATTTTCTAATATTTTGGATTTTTCTAAATTTTTTGAAATTTTTCTGGATTATTTTAGAAAATCTCCGAATTCGATGTCCAGCGGTACCAATAGTTGAACTTTTCTTGTGTCTTTCACCATAGATTCAATCCTTATTTTCTCATACAACACTTGAGCTATCCATTGCTATATCTACCTATAGGGATTTGTTGTGAGAGGATTTTAGGTGATCAAAGTGTTGTGATCACCAAAGTTCCATCTTTGTCTTTGAGGAGGCGGACTTGCGGGTTCGCGGTGTTTCGAGTTCGTGTGTGAACTCGGTGTTTGAGGTGCGGCCTCGGCGAGCGAGTGGGCTTGCGGTGTGTATGGGACTAGAGAGTCCAAGGAGTTCAAGTGTGAACTCACCTTGTAGGTGTTGCGGCATCGAGTGATCCGGTGGGATCGTTTATAGTGAAAATCCTTCAAGTGTGAAGGCGGGGATGTAGAGCAAGTGTGCTCGAACCTCGAAACAAATATCCCGTATTTGCGATTGCTCTCTCTATCTCTTGCTTGTTTATATCTTTCATGCTTCTATTGCTTTCATCTTTAATTGCTAGATATATACATTTGTGCTCATATTGATATATGCTTGGGGATTGTTTGCTAACACTTGTATTTAACCAAGAGAGCCAACGCGGCACCTCAACTCTTATTTAGAGGAATCTTGAGGAGTTAGTCCAGAGCCCTTCATGGGGAATTCGGCTACACTCTTGTGTTGTACGTGGTGTTTAGTGTAAGAAGTTTTTAGTTTGCATTAAATAGTTTTTAATTCCGCATTTAGTGACCATTAGATTAGCCATCACCTATTCACCCCCCCTCTAGGTGATTTTCCAAATATGGCATACATATTCAAAGTTAGACTGAGCAATTTTCAGCTCCAGGTATTATTTTCTAATATTTTAGATTTTTCTAAATTTTTTGGAATTTTTCTGGATTATTTTAGAAAATCTCCGAATTCGATGTCCAGCGTACCAATAATCGATTTCATAATTTTTAATTTACAAATAGAGTTGAATTTTTGAATCTGATTTCAAATATTTTTCAATATCATATTTTCTACTATTGTGCAATTTTGAGAATTTTTCCGAAGTCTAAAATCTGACCAATCCGGTGTCGACTGGTATCACCAATCGATTCCAAGTTTTTTATAATTGGCAAACCAGACTAAATTTCTTAAATCTAATTTCACATTGCTCCTTCGAATAATCTTTTTTATTTTATAAAATTTTTTAGAACCGTTATGAACTTGTCAAATTTTTACCCAATTAAATAATATTACTTAAATAATATTAAATTCATTTCTTTTCCTCTAATCTTTTTTTTATTCCCCCTTAAGCCACCACCTCTCCACCGCCTTCTCTCTCTCTCATCATCTCCCCTCTCTATTTCTCTTTATGTCCTTTCACTCTCTTCTTAACTCTCCCTTCTTCTCAATCTTCTCTCTCTATATCTATCTCTCACTCTGTTTCTCATTGTCTCTCTTTAAACCCCACTCTCTTCCCCTGCTCACCACCGGCTGGCAGGCCAGACTGTCGCCTACAACTGGCAGGCCATGCCGTCACCCTGAGTCCTTATGCTCTCTCCCTTCTCCAGCTCTCTCTCTCCCCCCTCCTCTCTCTCTTCCTTTTATTCTCTTCTCTTCTTCTTCTCCTCCATGCCACCGTCTGGCCAGGCCAGACCATCATCGGCTAGTCCGATCACTGCGGCCCTGCAATGCCCAGTCAGCAGTCCCTTTCCCTGCTCTCCTCCCCTGCTCTCTCCTACCTTCTTTTTCTTCTTCTTCTTCTCTCTATTACTTATATTTCTTTCTTTCTTCTTTTCTTCTTCTCCCTCCTTCTCTCCTCCTCTTAGACCGTCAGCCTGGCGCTGTCGCTGGCGTTGCCGCTGGAGCTACTACGCAGCCCCAGGCCACCACAACTCCTCCTTATTCACTGTTCTCTCTCCCTCTTGCTTTATTCTCTCATATTGGGTTCAACCCAATAGCAAACCCAACCCATTACCATAAACCCTATAACCCAATAACCCATCACGTATATTATGGGTTTGGGTTATTGGATCCGACCCCGACACGTTAGCAACCCAAACCCACTTCTAAACCCATAAAGGTAAATTTGGCATAAAACGCCTGCTAATTTGAAATAATTACATTTTATAGTTTATTAATTACAAATCTAATGCATTTTAATGATTTTAGTGTTCGTGAGATATCTTGAGCATCTAGAGTCCAGTCTGAATAATTCTCGAGCCGTTGCAATTGTAGAAAGATGAGTTACATCCCTGTATTTATAAATAATATTTTATTTTGTTGAATTATAAATTAATTAATTAAGTTACATTTACCATTTATTAAATGATGTAAATTGCATTTATCGTCAATAAATCATATAACTAGTAAAACACTTTAATTAAAATAAGAGTAATGCTTTTTATACATTTAAATAAATAATAGTTTATTTTGATTCACAATTCAAGTATAAAATAAAAATGAACTGTTTATATATTAGTGATTATTAGACTGTAAATTAAAGAAATTTCATATTAACAAATAAAATGATAATTTTAATATGGTTGTGAAGAGTTTGAAAATAGATAATTGTGAATAATTACTTTGTATCGATCATGTTAATAATATAGAAATGTAATAATAAATATTGATATATTAACACATCTTCATCATACTTATCATGCCATTGTTACTTGACTCATGAGAATAAATACGAATACACTAGATACTGTTAATTCATATTCGTGTGTCACTATTGTATGCACATTTCTATGTGTGTTACAATTGTGGACGCTATTGTTTCATGTCTTGTATCGCCGTTACATGGAATACTCTATTACAGCAAACAATGTATTTCTATAATTATATCCTCGTTACACGGAACTCTGTTACATTGGACATTGTTAACTCATGTCCCTGTATCACTGTTACATGCCGTATAGATACTCTAGTTGTTCCTGTATTCATATTACATGGATTACCATTATTTTAATATTCATGGATTACTGTTACATAGATATATTTGAATATATGACATGATTATTTATGTATCACTGTTATTGCTAAAAGACTCATTACCTAGACATAATGTCTATAGATATTTGATGGTGGAACTAAGTGCCACGTGTGGAACTAAGTGCCACATGAGGCTAGTGCTATACGAAGCAAAATGCTATATCATATACATGTGTGGTGGAGGCCACCGCTTAAATCCGTGAAAACCACTTCTAGAATCCACGGGGGCCACCTGTAGAATCCACCATCTCCTGTTTCTTATTATCCTATTTAGTGATAGAAGGATTATTCATGTCATGTATTCCTGTTACATGTCACATGCATTGTTATTATTCCTGATTCACTATATAATTTATTTATGATAAAAGTGTAAAATCACCTAGAGGGGGGGTGAATAGGTGATGGCTAATCTAATGGTCACTAAATGCGGAATTAAAATTATATGATGCAAACTAAAACTTATTACACTAAACACCACGTATAACACAAGAGTGTAACTGAATTCCCGTGAAGGGCTCTGGATTAACTCCTCAAGATTCCTCTAAAAAAGAGTTAAGGTGCCGCGTTGGCTCTCTTGATTGAAAACTAGTGTTAGCAAACAATCCCTAAACATAAAACAATAGAGCACAAAAGTATATCAAGCATATAAAGATAAGCACAATAAGAGCATGCAAGATATAAACAAGTAAGAGACAAAGAGAGAGAGAGCAATCGCAAACACGGGAGATTTGTTTCGAGGTTCGAGCACACTTGCTCTACATCCCCGCCTTCACACTTGAAGGATTTCCACTATAATCGATCCCACCGGATCACTCGGTGCCCCAACACCTACAAGGAGTTCCCACTAGAACTCTTGGACTCTCTAGTCCCGTACACACCGCAAGCCCACAAGCTCGCCGAGGCTGCACCTCAAACACCGAGTTCACACACGAACTCGAAACACCTCGAACACAACCGTCCGCCTCCTCAAAGAACAAAGAAAGAACTCTTGGTAATCTAAACACTTTGATCACCAATAAAAACTTTCACAAGAACATTCCTATAGAATGATATATCAATGGGTTGCTCAAGTGTTTGTGAGAAAAACAAGGATGGAATTTGTGAAAGAAAACTCAAGAAAATCACTTTTAAACACTCTTGATAAAACTCCCCTTTTGATTGAAAATATTTGCTCTCAAATAAGTGGAGAAAACTTCTTAATGGAGCTGGAAAAACTAGCTCCAAACTCACTTAAAAATATTGGAGAAAACAGCACCCAAACCCCCAAATTTATAGGTCTAGAAAAACTAGCCGTTGGGATCCAGGTGGCCTGACGGTCGACCGCCCGGTCGACCGCCGACGGTCATTTTTCTGACTGTTGGGGCAGCGGTCGACCGGCCGGTCGACCGTGGCTTGGATACAGAGAGCACTGCTCTCTGTCCGGTCGACCGATCGGTCGACCGGGGCCTTTCTAGAGAGCAGAGCTCTCTGGACGGTCGACCGGGTCGGTCGACCGGCCCTCCAGCCAGAACTGGCATGCACGTCTATGCACGTCGGTCGACCGGCTGAAGCCAGGGAACAAAATTCTGGGAATAAAAATGTTGACATTTTGATTGAAATAAAATCCCATAAATTCACGAAAAATCTACAAAAATAGTTTCAATGTTATACTTTAATAATCAAACATGCTTGCACAAAATCAAGACATGTTACAAACAATTTGGACTATTTTTGTAACTTGAAAATTTTGGCTAAAAACAAAAATTGTATTTTTTCAAAATTGATTTTTCAAAACTTGTTTTTCCAAAACTTCACTAAATATAAAAACAAGATATTTAAACAACTTTTAAATTATAGAGTGTATGGATATGATCCACTACACATACATGGTGAAATATCTATGTTTTTGACATTAAGCTCTAAAAACGGTTTTGGTTAAACAACACATGTATACTTTGAATACCAAAAATCAAACCGGTATTTTTCTAAAAGAAAACTCTTTTGTATTTTTCCAAAATATAAATTCTTTTATGAAAACTCATCTAAATCAAGAGTGTGTGTGTGTATATGGTATACTTGAGTAATCCACCAACTATTCTATCCTTTACATTTTATATAAAAACAAAATCTTATAAAAACAAACCTAACCACAAGTCTTCACATCTTGAAGTCTTCACTTGAAGTCTTCTCATCTTCTTGACTTGGTCAAAACACGATCCAACGAGCTCGACTCCTCTTGAGTACTTGATGTGGTCTTGATGCATGGGCTCGTGAATCAAACCGTGCTAGCTCCAAAACTTGACTTTAAATCCTTTGTTGAAGCTACACACTTACTAAGATCTTGATCACAAATCTGAAACTAATTAAACACAAGATCATTAGTACTATAACTACATGAGTTGATCATCATCAAAACTAGAGTGATGGGCCTTTGGGCCAACAAAAAGTAACACGAGGTTGGGAGATACTTGATGGTTGGCTAGATCTTGTCAGGTGGATATCATGGATCCATATTACTCCCATTGTAGGGGGTGTGGTAGTGCTGGCTACCGTCTGTTATAACTCGATGAGCTCCCATTTTTTATTACTTGTTTCGCCTTAGCAGACTGGCCCTGATCTTAGTAGTTAGGGGTCTATATAAGATCGTGATCCCCAATATGATCATTGAGTTTTCAATTAACATAATAAAAATAGTGACTTTAGAAACACTTATTTTTGGTCACTCTCTTGTTCAAATAGTGCTACCTATATGCCATATTCGGATGAGTTCTGCTAGAGTACGGGCTCCAATATGAACTGCCGGTGGTAAGGGATACTAGAAGAGGTTGACTAAAATATCAAGTGATACTGATTGTTATTATTGTATGATAATGTTCATCACCTGTATGATATCCTGTCTGATATCTTGTCTGTGTATTTCGTAACAAACATCATGATTATCATGTTTATTATCATGTTATTATACATGTACACTTTGCACTTCATGTATTCTATATTGTCACTCTGTTCCTGTATATCCACAAACATCATAGCATAATTATGTATGTTTGTTTTCTGTGTCAATGTTCATATTAATTACTGTCACCATTAGTGCTACTGTTAGAATTGACTTTAATACCTCACACCTGTTAATAATACAAACTGATTTCAATAGCACATATCAAATCCTGTAAATTAGCTTATATTACATATTAAAAACTTGTTAATGGTTACAAATGCTTTAATGATAATATAATAATATAATGTTAGTTGATATATATGTAAAAACACTTCCTGATTTACATCATATTGTTTTAATCATATATTGTTTGATACTAAAGGGGTAACACCGTTATGACATGCAAGGTACGAAAGTACACCAAGAGGGGGGGCGAATAGGTGTACCGCTAATCTAATGAACTAAATGCGGAAATTAAAACTAATTTGCAATAACACCTAGTGCAACCAACGAATGTAGCTGAATTCCCCGTGAAGGGCTCTGGACTAACTCCTCTTGATTCCTCTGAATAAGAGTTGACGCGCTATATGAAGCTCTCGTGGTTAAGCACAAGTGAGGCACACAAGCAAACACAACCAAGCATATAGATATAGGCAATATGAATCAATGCAAGGCACAACACAAGCATATAAATGATATGGTAATATGAATGATGCAATGCACAACACAAAGTAAAGAGAGAGAGAGAGAGAGGTTGAGAGTCAATCGATCAAACGCAAACAAGAAGATGTGTTCCGAGGTTCGAGTACCGAGCTCTACATCCCCGCCTTCACCGAGAAGGATTTCCAATCCACTAAGAGTACCGAACTCCTCTCTTAACCAATACAACCGCCACCGAGGCAATACAAATGGTCTACCGAAGACCGGAGTACCGAACTCCACAAATCCACCAATACAACCTCTACCGAGGCTAACGCCAATCCACCTCTACCGAAGAGGGATACAAATCCAATCCAACTCCACCTCACCAAGAGGGAGTAAACCACAACCTCAACCTCTACCAAAGAGGGAGCAACCAACAACCCAAATCAACCTCTACCAAAGAGAGATACAACAAATGAGGGTTTACAACAAGGTGATCACAAAAGACCACAAACTCAATTTTCTTTTTCCCACAAATAATGATCCTATAGAATAGGATAGAGGATATAACTCATGTGTGAAAAACCAAGGTGTTTTGGAAATCAAATATCAAAGAAAAACTACTTGGGAAACCACTTTAAAATGATAGAAATGAAGATCTAAAACAATATCCCAAAATCCTATTTTCTTTGATTTTTTCCAAAAACCCTTGAAAATAAAAACAAAGATGAAATCTTTAAGCTTTAAAACACTTTTGAATGCTTGTAAAAACACTGGAGAGATCTGAAATTTTTGGCTCAAAAATCTTAAACAAAAACTCAAAACAATGGGGGTATAAATAGCCCCCCAATCCAAAACTAGCCGTTGGCTGAATTTGTCAACCAAGGCGGCTGGCGGTCGACCGGCCGGTCGACCGCCAACGGTCATATTTTTGACCGTTGGAAGAAGCCGGTCGACCGCCCGGTCGACCGGCCCAAGTGCCTGGCCAATGTGCACAAGCTTGTGCACGTCGGTCGACTGCCCGATCGACCGACTCTGGGGTCCGGTCGACCGCCAGAGCCTGGCAGGCTGGGTTCTGGGTCAGAAAAACTTATTAAAAAATATTCTAATAAATCCCATAAATCTTCTAAAAATCTACAAAAATAGTTTCATCATTTTACATTGATATACAAAAATGTGATAAAAATTTCAAGACAAATATCAAACATTATGAACAATTTTTGTGTCTTACAAATATTTTTGAAAATCAAAACCTGTATTTTTCCAAACTTGTATTTTTTAATAGGAAATCTGATTTTTCCTCAAACTCATTCAAATATAAAAACATGATACTTAAACACTTTTAGGCATGTTGCATATGGACATAGGTCCAATATACATGAAACATATACATATCATAATTTTTGTCTTTAATTCCAAATATATGTTTTGTTAAAAATACCAAAACTCATGAATAGTCATCTCAACATAAGTTTGTCTAGGATATGAAGCATGTATGTATATAGAACATATCTAATATACATTAAAACAATGTAAACTTGTATTGATACTTCTATTCATGAAAACCAATATCGGTTAAACCAAAAACCGAAAAACCGAATCCAAAACATGAAACGTGTGTGTATTGTGAACTTGAGCATATCACACTATCTAGTCTTTAAAAATGGATCTAAATGCAAAACTAAACTAGGATACCTAAGTCTTCTTGTAGAGCGCCGTCTCCAAGCCGACTCGATCCAAAAACTCCGTGATCCACCAAGCTAGACTCCAACGAGTGCTATATATGATCTTGATGCTCGGGCTCTGGAATCACCATGTGAAAGGCTTCAAAACTCCTTTTTTGAAGCAATCACCAACTAATATCTTGGTTAAATGATCTGAAACTAAACATCACAAGATAATTAGTAAACATAACTACATGAGTTAATCATCATCAAAACTAGAGTGGAAGGCCTTTGGGCCAACAATCTCCCCCTTTTTGATGATGACAAAACTCATGGAGTTATATATGCATGGATTAAAGTTAAGCTTCAAAGAAGCTCCCCCTTAACTCATGCATAGGAAGAAACATAATAAATATGCAATGAAGGCTCATAAACATGTATGCAAATGCATGATGCCAAACAAGCATACAAGCATAAAACTCATCAAATTCTTATCTCCATGCATTTGCAAAATAAAACATATATGCATAAACATAAATCCTTAAATCATGCATATATATATATATATATATATATATATATATATATATATATACACCAAATACTTCTCCCCCTTTTTGTCAATCATCAACAAGGGGCCAAAGTAAAAACAAAACAATGTTCTCCCCCTTTTTGTCCGAAACAAAGAATCAATAAAGGGGTGACATCAAACAAATCAATAATAAGAATATATGCGATATACATTCATGAAGAGGAAGACTCTAAGTTAACTTCCCTACATATATGCATTACATGAAAGAGGGATGACAAGCCCTAATTCACATAACGCATAATATGTAATGCATAAGAGGAGATGTTAAGCTCCCCCTACACACGTGTACCACATAAAGAAGAGTTGTCAAGCTCCTCAATATAAGATACACTCAACATGAATCTATATGTAGAAGAGATGTTAAGCTCCCCTTGCATATATGCAATCATATCAAAACATTTTTAACATTTCTTATTAAAACACAATTTTGAATTTTCTCAATAAAACAAATTTGATACCAATTAAAAATGTATCAAAGTAGTACATTTAGATACCAAATGAAAGTAAACATATACCACTTGAAAGTAAATAAGGCATTGATACCAATTTTGAGAAAACAAATAAAATCTTGATACCAATTGTAAGTATTTGTCATTTAGAGCATATGATATCAAAATAAAATCAATTTTCAACATAAAGTGTGGGAGTAGAAATCAACGGTAAACAAAATACCAATTGAAAGATAAAAATACAAATTTTCTCCTCCTTTATGAAATACCAACTAAAAAGATGCATAAGCTTGTGTTTAAAATGTCAATTGAAAACTAATCAATTGAAATGATAGTCATTTTAAAAACTAAGCTTATCATATATAACATTTGTGCTCAAAGATATAGGGATATAGTAAGCACAAATAAAACATGTATAGGTGTATGAAAAATGAGTACCAATCAAAATAGATGATACCAATTGAAAGCATACATACACAAAAAATATATACGAGTATACAAGAAATGTCAATATTGATACCAATTGAAAGAATCCAATGATACCAATTGAAACAACAATAATATTAAGAGTATATCTCATATTTCCTACCACCCAATCATGCTCAAGTTTAAAATGATTTTCACTATAAAGCAAACATGTGCATGGTCTCCCATCCAACCGCCCTTAGGACGGTAGGGGTTTTCAAAAATAGGTTTGAAAAATATAGTATGTTTGAAAACTCTACCATAATGAAGAATACGAACTAGTTAAATGGAAAAACTTGTAAACTAGTACGAAATCCTTCAAGTAAGGAATAAAACAAAATATTTTTCATGAAAAACATATAAATCACATGATCACTAAACACTCGAAGTCCATAAAACCCATGCATACTAATGAAAAACATAATCATGAGAAACATTTAAATGAAGTGAGTGTACAAGTGTTATTTGACACAAATAATCATGAAAATAGACATTCAAGCTCAATATTCCTCAAAACATGAAAATCATCAAAACTCGATTTTTTCAAGGCATATGTATGTCAAGTATAAACTAAAGTATACATACATATCCAAAACATAACGAGTCCACAAATGTATATGCATTAAGGCACGTGGCTCAAAGGATGTATATGTATAAGCAATAGTTTGGACAAGATAGACATATACATGAAGTTAAACATAGAAACATGAAAAACATGGATAAAATAGGAATACAAGTTAAATGTATGAATCATCAAAACTAGACTATACTAGTACATCTAATGGGTACAAATAATCGTTCAAGCCCAAACATATAAAAGTTTATTTGTGGCCCACTATATGTACAAGTATAAATCCTAGTCTTAATGAAAACTAACATCCAACGAGTAATCAAAACATGAAGCATAAAATGATACATGAATCAACATGATTAACATAAATATGATCATTATGTAAATCCACATGCTATTAGAACTATGATATACATAATAGCTAAACATATGCGAGAACACAAAGTCCATATTAAGCATGGGTGATCTCAAAAGCTATACATGCATGTCAATGGTCTAATAATCATGACATTGTCATAATAATCAATAAATAACAAAACATGCTATAAACAATGAACATGAAAAGCATGTAAATATAAACGGGAGTTAGAGATCGATACCAAAACCGATGAGGGCACCTCTCTAGTTCTCCAAACCAAGGTGGTCCTCCCACCAAACATCCCTTGAAAGTGATGCATCCAAATAGTCTACATGAAGCTCGGAACCCATCCACTCCAAGGTACCGATACTCTCACGTCATACGAGAGCCCATACCTACATCAAATACAATAGGGGTGGTCTTTGGTACCCACACTCTTTTGGGTCCATGGGGGTTAGTGTCTTTTCTAACCCAAACAAATTTATTTGCTAAATTAACATCATGTATACGATCATAGCAAAATTTAGTAAGGTGGCCCTTACGTCCACAATGTGTACAAGTGTACACATGAGCATACATGTGATGGGTGTGTACATGAGGAGCATGTGTATGTTGTGTAGGGTGTGCATGCAAAGATGGAACTTGTTTCTTTTGAAACAAAGATTCCAAACGTGTATGATTCTTAGCACATTGGCTCAAAGTGGAGCCCAAACAATCAATATTCTTCTTTAGCATGGATATATCACTTTTAATTAAAGAAGAAGTGTGGCATGTAATAGGTGTGCTAGATGAAACTATCCTAGCATGGCAAACATGTGTAGACATATCATTTTTCAAAACAATATTTTTCTTTAAACAATCTTCTAAATCCTTAGAAATCGAAGCAATTTTTATTTTCAAAGAATCATTCTCTTTTATAACAAAATCAAGTTTTGAAGTTAAAACTTTATTTTTCTTCAAAACATCATTATAATCATTTCTATTTTTCAAAATCTCATTTTCTTTTAGGACAAGATCAAGTCTAGATTTCAATGAATCTCTTTCATTAGAAATCTCCTCTTTCACTTGCAAAACCAAGTCTAGTTTAGAACACAAAATCTTGTTTTCATCTTTTAGTTCAAAACTCTTCTTTTTCAAGAGATTATATTTTTCTAATAATTTTTCACAAACAATGGATAGTTCTTCATTTAAAGCATTAGGATCCACATAATCATCACAAGAAGAACTAGCATCATTATCATCTAATTGAGATTCCGAATATACCTCAAGGGAGTCATTCTCTTGGACCATAAAGCATTGTGGCTCGGATCTCTACTAGATTCATCCTCCTTGGTAATTGAAGCTTGGAGGTGGTCAACTTGTTCCACACTGCAAAGGCAGAATCAAAATTAGAAACAAGCATAAGATATTCTTTGTTAAGCGTACTTCTAATAGCCTCAAGGGCAAGTGTATTGGCCCCTATATGATTGCGGTTACCAAGATAGCATTTCTTGGTAGCGGCAAGGAAAACATGCAAGCCTAGGGTTTTCAAATACATGGACATCCTAAATTTTCACATGTCAATGTTGGTGACATCGAACATGGGAGGTGACAAGCAATCCATGAGTGTGTGCAAACAAATATACGTGTAAATGCAAATGAAAGATTAGCAAACCAAGATCACACTCCTAGGTGGTTAAACTAAATATCAGGAGCGTAGGCTCTGATACTAATTGAAAGTACACCTAGAGGGGAGGTGAATAGGTGTACCGCTAATCTAATGAACTAAATGCGGAAATTAAAACTAATTTGCAAAAACACCTAGTGCAACCAACGAGTGTAACCGAATTCCCCGTGAAGGGCTCTGGACTAACTCCTCTTGATTCCTCTGAATAAGAGTTGAGGCGCTATATGAAGCTCTGGTGGTTAAGCACAAGTGAGGCACACAAGCAAACACAACCAAGCATATAGATATAGGCAATATGAATCAATATAAGGCACAACACAAGCATATAAATGATATAGCAATATGAATGATGCAATGCACAACACAAAGTAAAAAGAGAGAGAGAGGGTTGAGAGTCAATCGATCAAACGCAAACAAAAAGATGTGTTTCGAGGTTCGAGCACCGAGCTCTACATCCCGGCCTTCACCGAGAAGGATTTCCAATCCACTAGGAGTACCGAACTCCTCTCTCAACCAATACAACCGCCACCGAGGCAATACAAATGGTCTACCGAAGACCAGAGTACCGAACTCCACAAATCCACCAATACAACCTCCACCGAGGCTAACACCAATCCACCTCTACCGAAGAGGGATACAAATCCAATCCAACTCCACCTCACCAAGAGGGAGTAAACCACAACCTCAACCTATACCAAAGAGGGAGCAACTAACAACCCAAATCAACCTCTACCAAAGAGGGATACAACAAATGAGGGTTTACAACAAGGTGAACACAAAAGACCACAAACTCAATTTTCTTTTTCCCACAAATAATGATCCTATAGAATAGGATAGAGGATATAGCTCAAATGTGAAAAACCAAGGTGTTTTGGAAATCAAATATCAAAGAAAAACTACTTGGGAAACTACTTTAAAATGATAGAAATGAAGATCTAAAACAATATCCCAAAATCCTATTTTCTTTGATTTTTTCCAAAAACCCTTGAAAACAAAAACAAAGATGAAATCTTTAAGCTTTAAAATACTTTTGAATGCTTGTAAAAACACTGGAGAGATCTGGAATTTTTGGCTCAAAAATCTTAACCAAAAACTCAAAAAATGGGGTATAAATAGCCCCAATCCAAAACTAGCCGTTGACTGAATTTGTCAGCCAAGGCGGTCGACCGGCCGGTCGACCGCCCCAAAACCAGAGAGCAAAGCTCTCTGGCCCGGTCGACCGCCCGGTCGACTGATTGTGTCCAATATTGCATATTTTACCTCATTATTCCCATGCATTTTTGTAATAAATACATGATTTTTACTAATCTTCTCTATATATTTGCAGGTACACACTCTAATGAAGAGAAAGCCAATTAATCACTTTAATTAGCAATAATTAAAGTGATTTATTCAAAGATCAAGATAAACCCAAATCTAATCTAGAATCCAGAGAGATCTGCGCGCCAATTGAAGATTCCAGAAGGTCCAAGTGGCTGAACAAACTCGTAACAACCCACAACAGAAATCTGTTGCATAACAGAATCAGTTGGGCCGCGCCTTGCCGCGCCCTGGCGGCAGTTATAGGGTTGTTGGATCTCGGATTTTGCGCCAACAGAAAGGGATCTCGAAGCTTCTCTCTCAGCCTATAAATACCTGCACCTGACCTGCGAGCAGAGACTGAACAGCAAGAGGAGGAGATTAGAGATTAGTTGCATGTATTTTCTTAGGTTTTCTTTAGGTTTTAGTTCTCCTTCCTCTTCTTCCCTAGACACTTTGCAAGAGAGAGATTGTAAGAGAGAGAGAGCTTGTACATCAAGGAGTGACAACTTGAAGCAATGCAAGGATTGATCCATTCTCTTCAACTCTACTTGAGCTTGGTTCTAGTTTAATCGCTTTCTTTACTTGCTTTCTTTTCTTTACTTGCAAATTTACTTCATGCTTTGTTTTACTTTTCTAATGGCTTTTAGCTAATTTTTCTCCATGTACTAGCTAACCACTAGCCTTGCCATCTTCACTAACTCATGGGTGATTGCTTTATTTCATCTTGCAAGTTGTATGGTCTTCTCTTCTCCGATGGGTTAAACCACTCATTCTTCAAATGAGAAAGTAATTAGATTAACACGCGAGACGAATCCACGCCGATGGAGTGACAACATGAGGCAAGCGTTCACTATCACAGAGTTTAGTAAGTATTGGTAAGGTAGTAAGGTAAGCTAGTCATGGTTTGATTCTTCAAGTTTTCCTTTCTTTTTAGTGTGAATACCAAATCTCACTCTTGAATTCTTTTCCGACTTTTCCACCATGAACATAACCACCTTTTCTTTAGTTTCTTTTTCACTTGATTCATTATTTTTATTAGCATAGAAGAATTCTCGTTTAACAACTTCACTACGATTCGTAACGCTTCCATCGCTAGCTCTCCCTGAGAATCGACTCGGTATAGTCCTATGCTATAGCGGAGATAAGAAAGGGATACATCGATTAAATTTTAATACACCTTTCTCGTCTTAATCAAATTTTTTGGCGCCGTTGCCGGGGAGAGCAACGGATTTTTCTTTAAAGTGAAGAACTAAACGAATCTTCTTCTCTGTTGCAGGTTACAGGAGAAGAAACAGGAAAATTTTGCTTGCAGTGACATATAAGTGGACCTGGGCCTCTGCTCTAGAAAGCAAAGACCAGGATCCCTCAGTTTTGCCGCGGAATCCAGGTTTTTGCCGCGGATCTGCGGCAGAACTGGGTTGACTACTCACAAATTTTCTGCAGGGGCTCTGATTCTGCAAATACAGCTGCTGCAATACTTTAAGTCCTGTATTTTTCACCATATACCTGCTAAATTAATCAACAGTAAAAAATTGTTTGAAAAGTTAAAAATTGTTTAGACATTTGCATTTTAGGCACGTGTCTTTCAATTCTTTACTTTTACTGTTGAAGAGTGCAGGAGGCAAGGTACGTTTCGCATTGCATGTAAACTAGGAATCATCTCTTTCTTGATTTTCATACTTTGAGTGAATTCTAGTTATATATTTTTGTACACTTGCACAATTCATTTTTAAGGGCATAACCTGTAAATAAGATAAGGTGGGGGAGTTCATTACCCTTTCCTTAGCCCGAAAATCATTGTCCCAAGCACTCACTAACCCAAGCCTAATTTAATAAAAAAATAGACGTTGGCCCTAGGGACATCTCGGACTCATCTAGGAGATTATCCTAAGGGGGAAAAGTGTTGGAAATAGACTCTTGCAAAATCAGTGTCTAGGAAAGGGATTGAGGGCCGAAAGCCCGAAGGTTGCTGGTTACTTAATTAAGGAACGTCTCTGACGGAAAACCTCCCACCAACCTTGCCCTTCCCTGGCTGATTAACTTGTGGTCTACGTCTACACTAAACCTCCCGTGGACGATCTAATCAGTTAGGAGTCGTCTAGGTCTAGGTCAACCCTTCTTTTGGCTTGGTTTTGATTTTTCTTTTCTTTTTGTTTGTTGTTTGATTTTTCTTTTTTGTTTGTGATTGTTTGTGATATGGCATTCAACAATAATAATTCTTTCATCCGAACATGAATCCATATTTCACACCAACTTCATATTCGGATAATTCCAACCCGGTGTTTTACAATATGCACCAACCAAATACACCGGGTTGGCCTTATCCGAATCAATATGACCCATACCCCCATCTAATAATTATAATTTCCATAATGATTTCAACTCGTCACAGAGTCATTGGGGGATTCCAGTCCCCCGAGTTTAATTATCAACCTCCTTGTCCACCATATTCACCTTGTCCACAGTATTCATTTTCCGATTCCGCTTCATATACTCCTTTTTCTGAACCACCAATTGAAGAAAAATCTGAGTTACTAAGGAGTTTAGAAGCCAATCTACAGAGGGCCGAGCAACAATTTCACGAAACATTTGCCCCTCCAATTCCACAGTATTTTCAAGAGTCTTACTCAGTTCCACCTTTTCCTAATGAACAACCATTTGTCATGGAAACGAGTAAAGATTTCTTGTGTGAGTCCACTCTTCCATCACCACACAGTTTTGACTCACAATTTCATCACCAATTCCAAAACAATTCTTCATCTTTTCAACAAAATGATGAACCAATGAATTGTGAAAAGATGCTTGAATTCCTGACTCATGCTCGAAATGATCGTAACCGTGACATAGATTTGATGATCCAAACTCTTCATTCTCATCCTATTTCTAATGTCACTAACCATTCTGTCAAAGAGTCATGTTGTTTTGGAAATCAAGATTCAATTTCAGCACAACTATCTGAACTTGTCCAAACTTCAGATCCCATTGACATTTTGGCAAGTTTTCCTTTTACTGAAATTGAACTTGAACATGAACATGATCCTGAACTTCCACTTGATGATTCAATTCTTCTTCCTGATTCAATTATGACTTCGGTTTCTTCACATAAATTCACTTCATTTCCCGAGTCATTATTGAATCTAGTACCCATCCATTGTGAAATTGAATCACCAATCTTCCTTGATGATCATGTTGAACTTGACCAATTCATTGCTTTTGAAAATCCCATTGATAAATTGGCAAGTTCTCATTTTTGTGGATTGAACTACATGAGGAATGTGATCTTGAACTCCAACTTAGTGATTCAATTCTTTTTCCTGATTCAATAATGACTCCGGTATCTTTACCTGACATTAATCTTTTCCCGGAGTCAACTTTGGATCCTGTCCCAATTCATAATGAAATTGAGTCACCCATCCTTGAGGATCATCTTGAACTTGACCAATTATACACTTCTGAAAATCCCATTGACAAATTGGCAAGTTCTTCATTTTTTGATATTGAACTCAATGTGGAATGTGACTTTGACCCTCAAGTTTGTGATTTAGTTCAAATACCTGAATCATTAATGACTCCTGTTTTGTTACCCAATTTGAGTAACATTTTAGAGTCAGTTTTGATTCCCAACCCTCCTGAACTTGAATCACTAATCTTAGATAGTCACATTCCATCATGGGAAACTGAATGTGGACTTGAGCTTCATTTTCTTGACTTGGACCCAGTTCCTGAATCCATTCCGACTCCTGAACCTTTACTTGACTTCATTCACTTCCCTGAGTCGATATTCCTTTCCGAGTCCAAGTCAACCGTTCTATCATTCCATATTCCATTCTGGGACAAGGTAGTTGATAAATTTAACTCAGAAATTATTTTAAAATTTGGAAATTAGATGGGGGCATGTACATAATAATCTTAAATGCACACATCATTTTGTGGGTCATATTATTGAGATTTCTGGTGGGTTCCTCAAAACCCAAAGAAAAGTTGATTGGGCCATGTTTCGTGGACCAATCCGACCACCGCCGGAACCACCACCTTATGGTAATTTTTCTCCTTCTTTACTAACTTAGATTTTTTTTAGATTTTCTTTCTTTTACACTTCTTTTAGAAATAATAAAAAAAAAAGAAATAAAAATAAAGGAGGGATTTTTATGTTTAAAGGAGTTTCTACACTTTCCAAATTCAAAATCTTCTAAATTCCTAGGTTTCCTCAAAATCCTTCTTTCAAGAATTCCAAATTTCTAGGTCATTCCAAACTCCCAAGAGTCAAACTTCCCTTTTCAAAGCTACAACTTCCAATGTGGTAAAAATCCTTTTGACCTAGGGATAGAAGTGGAAACCTCTAAATTCTTCCCTCCTATAATATCTCTCCACCCTACACTTCTCATTCACAAACGAAAAAACTCTCTTCAGATCTGCAATTCTCTCCTAAAGCGCCGCCCCTAAAGTTTTTCCTTCCTCCAGATCTCTCCGATCTGCCGCAAACCCGCGGCTTCTGCCGAGCTTCCGCGGCAAACTTTGAGATTCCTGCGTGCTGAAAACTTCCTCACCAGTCGATCTGAAGCACAGCTAGCAGATCGGGTGCCAGCATCTTCATCAGATCTTCCTGAACCCACTGCAGAGACCAAATTTCTTCCCCCCACGAATTCCGGGGGTGGTTCGAATTCTAAATCTCTCCTTTTTACTGCTTTGATCTTAAATTCATAGTATGGCACCATCAATTTTTGTTGAGAAAGATTTTGGGCGGATTTTTTGTGATGTGAATGGTTATGGGCATGTATTTTTAGAGAGAATTAGGGCAAGGAATTGGTATTCACTAGTGTACGACAACACTGAGACCGATGCATTTTATTGTCCCGAACTGGTGACCATGTTTTACACGCATCTTGACCAAGCATCGATTGATCCACACATGTACCAGTTCACTGTACACATGCCGGCAGGAGACCTACTTGTCACGCTTCCTCTTCTTGAGGAAGTCACTACTGTCCCATCCATCACGCAACACAGCGAGCCTCTCCCTTTGATTGATTATATGACTGTTATGGGGGCTCGTTGTACTGAGCAGGATCGTGGCTCAAAGCCAGTACGATGTTTAGAAATGTTCATTGCGTTGGACGTTGGATCTAACGCAATATTTTAGGGCTTGACCACACCTCCTCTTTCAACAGACCAGTGTTGTAAATTATACATGATTTAATGACTCGTCAACACTCGGTTTGTTTGAATAAGGTCATCTTCCATGCACTTATCGCCAACTCTTCACGCACACGAGGTGCCAAATACTCTCACCCCATCCTGATTACACGATTGTGTAGGACTTTCCTACCAGTTGATGTATTTGATTCATTTGACCGAGTGTTTGTTGCACCCGAGAGACCTACCAGTGCTTATAATAGTTGTTTACACGCGGTCTGGACACCTACAGTCCAACCCGAGGATGTTCCGGTAGAGTCCTCCTCTGCGGAGAGTTTTGATACAGAGGATGAACCTGAGTTTTGGAGGCAGGACCCCCCACGTGATACACATGCCTTCATGTCCTCCATTTGGAAGGGCATGAAGAAGATTTTTAGGGGTCAAGTGAGGCTGCGAAAGAAGATGGAGGAACAATCCTCCAAGTTTGAAGAGCAATCTTCTAGGTTAGAGGGCATTGAGGCGAGGTTGAGGAGGACACAGTCGGCAGGACCCAGTACTACTGCGGGTCCAAAGAGGAGGAGGGAGTGACTTTTTACCTTACCTATTTCATGCATCATTTTTATCTTGCATACATTGAGGACAATGCATGAGATAGGTATGGGGGGTATGTACTAACATAGGACTTTTTATTTTCTTTATAGGATTTTTATTTTTTAGGATTTTCATTTTTAGGTCTTCCATTTTATTTTTAGATTTTATCTTTTTAGATTTTCCCCTTTCTTTTTAAATTTTACTTTTTCTTTTAGAAAAAAATAAAAAAAAATAAAAACTTTTTGAAATAAGAGACAAAGTTTTGATCTATTTTTAAGAAAATTAAGATGTATCTTAGGAATTAAGAAAGCCTTAATTATGACATCTTAAACCTAGTTGAAATAATAGATCTTGTTTGAAATTATAGGCTAAGTAAGTAAAATTGGTGAGATATTTTTATCTTGAATTTTTACCTTAGATAAATATGCACTTTACACTTACACATTTCTTGGGATGGAGACAAAGACCAAAAATGCCATATATATATATAAAAAAAAAGAGAAAAAGAAAAAAAAATATAAATAAAACATCACCTATTAAGCTGGAGAATTGTGCCTCAAGAAGCATGGTTACTCACGCCTAACGGTGATAATAAATAATCCCCTTTAGTTTTGTGGCCTTTTTACTCGAGACCTTAAACCCGAGGGATGTTTTCTCATCTGGTGCCCTAAGACCGTCTGGTTTGGGAGTCATCGGTTAAAGGCTCGTTACAAGGGTGAACTAGAAAGCCTAAACTAAGGGAAGAAAAAAAAAAGAAAAATAAAAAAAAATAAATATATATAAATAAATGGCTTGATGGTTGGAGTTGAAATCCCAGAAATTTTCACTGAGCACGGTGTGCATATTATCTAGGTTTTATAAAAGATAAAGTATTCAATCCAATTTTGAAGTCTTACCTTAATTGAAGACAAGATCTTGCATGGAGACTAAGTTTAAGATAGAATGATTATAGGTGGACTTATGACCTTAGATCACTTATATTTTTGCAAAAATAGTTCATAAACTTGTCTCTCTTTCAAGATGCGTTTTCAAAATACTAACATTTGTCTTCTTTCTTTATGGATTTTGTGGGTGCAATCCGCTGAAAACCCTCAGGAGACAACACTCCTCCTCTAGGGTAACCTAGAGGTTTAATGGCTTGTTGCACATGCTCAGTGCAATCGCGTCACCTGCGAAAGTGGTGTAATAAATTGGTAGTTAGGATTTCTTTTCTTTTTCTTTGTTTTGCTCGGGACGAGCAAAAGAATAAGTGTGGGGGTGTGATTGTGATCCAATATTGCATATTTTACCTCATTATTCCCATGCATTTTTGTAATAAATACATGATTTTTACTAATCTTCTCTATATATTTGCAGGTACACACTCTAATGAAGAGAAAGCCAATTAATCACTTTAATTAGCAATAATTAAAGTGATTTATTCAAAGATCAAGATAAACCCAAATCTAATCCAGAATCCAGGGAGATCTGCGCGCCAATTGAAGATTCCAGAAGGTCCAAGTGGCTGAACAAACTCGTAACAACCCACAACAGAAATCTGTTGCATAACAGAATCAGTTGGGCCGCGCCTTGCCGCGCCCTGGCGGCAGTTATAGGGTTGTTGGATCTCGGATTTTGCGCCAACAGAAAGGGATCTCGAAGCTTCTCTCTCAGCCTATAAATACCTGCACCTGACCTGCGAGCAGAGACTGAACAGCAAGAGGAGGAGATTAGAGATTAGTTGCATGTATTTTCTTAGGTTTTCTTTAGGTTTTAGTTCTCCTTCCTCTTCTTCCCTAGACACTTTGCAAGAGAGAGATTGTAAGAGAGAGAGAGAGAGCTTGTACATCAAGGAGTGACAACTTGAAGCAATGCAAGGATTGATCCATTCTCTTCAACTCTACTTGAGCTTGGTTCTAGTTTAATCGCTTTCTTTACTTGCTTTCTTTTCTTTACTTGTAAATTTACTTCATGCTTTGTTTTACTTCTCTAATGGCTTTTAGCTAATTTTTCTCCATGTACTAGCTAACCACTAGCCTTGCCATCTTCACTAACTCATGGGTGATTGCTTTATTTCATCTTGTAAGTTGTATGGTCTTCTCTTCTCCGATGCGTTAAACCACTCATTCTTCAAATGAGAAAGTAATTAGATTAACACGCGAGACGAATCCACGCCGATGGAGTGACAACATGAGGCAAGCGTTCACTATCACGGAGTTTAGTAAGTATTGGTAAGGTAGTAAGGTAAGCTAGTCATGGTTTGATTCTTCAAGTTTTCCTTTCTTTTTAGTGTGAATACCAAATCTCACTCTTGAATTCTTTTCCGACTTTTCCACCATGAACATAACCACCTTTTCTTTAGTTTCTTTTTCACTTGATTCATTATTTTTATTAGCATAGAAGAATTCTCGTTTAACAACTTCACTACGATTCGTAACGCTTCCATCGCTAGCTCTCCCTGAGAATCGACTCGGTATAGTCCTATGCTATAGCGGAGATAAGAAAGGGATACATCGATTACATTTTAATACACCTTTCTCGTCTTAATCAAGGCCCAAGTGCCTGGCCAACGTGCACAAGCTTGTGCACGTCGGTCGACCGCCCGGTCGACCGACTCTGGGGTACGGTCGACCGGTCGGTCGACCGCCAGAGCCTGACAGGCTGGGTTCTGGGTCAGAAAAACTTGTTAAAAAATATTCTAATAAATCCCATAAATCTTCTAAAATTCACAAAAATAGTTTCATCATTTTACATTGATATACAAACATGTGATAAAAATTTCAAGACAAATATCAAACATTTTGAACAATTTTTGTGTCTTACAAATATTTTCGAAAATCAAAACCTGTATTTTTCCAAACTTGTATTTTTCAATAGGAAATCTGATTTTTCTTAAAACTCATTCAAATACAAAAACATGATACTTAAACACTTTTAGGCATGTTGCATATAAACATAGGTCCAATATACATGAAACATATACATATCATAGTTTTTGTCTTTAATTCCAAATATATGTTTTGTTAAAAATACCAAAACACCAAAACTCATGAATAGTCATCTCAACATAAGTTTGTCTAGGATATGAAGCATGTATGTATATAGAACATATCTAATATATATTAAAATAATGTAAACTTGTATTGATACTATCTATTCATGAAAACCAATATCAGTTAAACCAAAAACCGAAAAACCGAATCCAAAACATGAAACGTGTGTGTTTTGTGAACTTGAGCATATCACACTATCTAGTCTTTACAAATGGATCTAAACACAAAACTAAATTAGGATACGTAAGTCTTCTTGTAGAGCGCCGTCTCCAAGCCAACTCGATCCAAAAACTCCGTGATCCACCGAGCTAGACTCCAACGAGTGCTATATATGATCTTGATGCTCGGGCTCTGGAATCACCATGTGAAAGGCTTCAAAACTCCTTTGTTGAAGCAATCACCAACTAATATCTTGGTTAAATGATCTGAAACTAAACATCACAAGATAATTAGTAAACATAACTACATGAGTTAATCATCATCAAAACTAGAGTGGAAGGCCTCTGGGCCAACAAGGTATTAAGACTGCTATGATACAGATACAAAATTTGTAATATATAAACCGATTGTTAGTATAATTTATTATATCACTATTATTTAAACACAAATTATAAATTATCGTGATTGTACACTATTATAGTATTATTGCTTCCCTCATTTTATCACTCTTTAGGTCGCTTTCTGATGAGTCTGAATTTGCATGTCCAGGTTAGAAATGTGAGATATCATAGTACCTAATATTTCACAGAATACAAATAGGGGACTTGTCACCTATATTATTCATAGGTATTTTTATTATTCTATCTTTATTTTCTTATTACTCATATTTCCATATTTATCCTGATAACTGACCCCTTTTGCAGGTATTCTTGTACTTATTTGATGCTGAAATATTTGTTTATATTGTGTATTCCCTTTACTGAGGCTAAGCGCGTATACGCTGGATATTTTTCATGTGTATATGCGTCATCGACTCTCGTCACATTCTCGCTATTGTATATTTTGAAAAGCAGGGTGTGACACTATAATTGATTATTTAATAAGTTCTTTCTCTCCTTCTACCCCGAGGACGTAAGCATATTGCTGAACCTCCTTATATGTGTTCTTTGCTTTCTCTTTAATTCTTTAATTCGTGCAATATTGGTTTGTGATTGCCTTGGCATTTGGATTACTGATCTTAGTGAGATTGGCACATGATGGACTCCTTCAGGCACGTGATGAGACAGGATTTTATTGATAGTAGAGCCAAGGTTTTACTAAATGTGGGTAACCACCTAGGTAAATACTCAGGCTCTTACCAACAGTACAACTAATTATCAGATTATGGCTAACCTGAATCTAGATTTGAGAATTCTAGCCATCGGTTCCTTAACCCTTATTATTCTCTAATTTCAGTTGTCACAAGAGTATTTTGATTCCTTTCCGCTTTCTCTTCATCCTTTTGGTTTCAATCTCTATCTTTAATTCACGACACTGATCACTCAATCTCAAGTTCGAGTATGGATATCAGAGTGGCACAATGAAAGTATGGTAGGCCCTAAACCCACATGTCTCAGGATCATTAAATTATTTTTCTCCCACATGAATTGAAATTTCGAGGATGAAATCTTTTTTCTAAGGTGGGTAGAAGTGTAACTCCCGGCCCTAGATGTATGTGTCATAATATCAGATTTCGATATAGTGTATGTATTTAATTTGGCCTTTCTAGAAGTCAGACTAAGTAGGTGTCAGCTGTAGGTATTATTTTCTAATATTTTAGATTTTTCTAATTCTTTTAGAATTTTTTAGATTATTTTGAAAAATCTCTGAATTCGGTGTCTACCGGTACCGATAATTGACTTCATAATTTTTAATTTACAAGCAGAGTTGAAGTTTTAGAATCTGATTTCAAATTATTTTTAAAATCATATTTCTATTTTAGCAAATTTTTGGAGATTTTTCCAAATTAGTCAAAAATCTGGCAAATCCAGTGTCGACGGTATTACTAATCGATTCCAGGACTTTTAATTTACAAACTAGACTGAATTTCTTGAATTGATTTCACAGTGCTCCTGGTAATATTTTCTATTTTATAAAAATTTGAAAATTATTCTGAACTAGTCAAATTTTTACCCAATTAATTAATATTACTTAAATAATATTAATTTCATTACTTCTTCTCTAATCTTTCTTTTTCTTCCCCCTTAAGCCACCGCCTCTCCCACCACCTTTCCCCTCTCTCTCTCTCTCTCACTCACTCTCAGCCTCTCCCTTTCTCTATTTATCTTTATTTCCTTTTACTCTCTCCTAACTCTCCCTCTCTCTACATCTACCTCTCACTCTCTTTCTTTTCTCTCTCTCTCTTTCTTCACTCTCAGCCTCTCCCTTTCTCTATTTATCTTTATTTCCTTTTACTCTCCCCCTAACTTTCCTAACTCTCCCTCTCTCAAGATGGAGTCTAGCTCAGATAATCAAGTGTGGATCAAGTCTACTTGAAGAAGAAGATCAATAAAGAGACTTGTCTAGAGTTTGTGAGTTTAGATCTCTTATAAAGAATAGATTAGTTTTGATTGCTCAAGCTTACACAAATATAAATTTTAAATATTGTCTTTGAAGATCAATAGTTTTGATTTTCGGTTTAACCATTTTGGTTTCATAAGTTTATGTATACGATTTTCATTTCAATAGAATAAGTTTTATAATTTGGAATATGTGTTAGATCCCATCCACACATATTAGAGCTTCAATAGTTTATAAAAACTTTTTTTTATGTGTTTTAAGTTTCGGTTTATCAAGTATATATTTTCCAATTTCATGAATAGATTTCTTCAAAACAAGTTTATATTGGTTTATATGTATTGGATTTCATCCATATACATTGTTGTTTCATAAGTGTTTAAGTAACTTATTTTGGTGAATTTAGTTCATGTGTTTAAGTTTTATATTTATCAAAACTTATTTTGATGCTTATTGTCAAAAACAAATCTATATCACTTATTCTGTGTATTGGATTCACATTGTGCTTCATATGTGTTTCAATAACTTATTTTTATATTTAAGCAAGTTTTGGAAAAATCGAATTTCCATTTAGAAGTTTGATTTTTGGAAAATATATATTTTTTGTTTTAATTAAATTTTCATGTCTCAAAAATAGTTCACATGTTTGTAATATGTGTTGATTTTTTATCACACATATTTGTGCTACATTGTATTTACATAAACTTATTTTTATGAAATTTATTTGGAATTATTGAAATTTAAATAGGTTTTAAAATGTAATTTAAAAATCCCTTCAATATTGGTTTTGGGCTGCAGCCGGTCGACTGACGTGCACCAACGTGCACAGCCCATGAGAGTTAGGAGATCGGCAGACTGACTGGTCGACCAACATCCCTGTAGAACTCTCGGGTTTCATCGGTCGACTGGCCGGTCGACCGACAACCCCCAATGGTCAAAAATATGACCGTTGGCGATAGACCGTCCAGTCAACCGACAGGTCTTTCTGATTTGTTTTTTGAGCCTAACGGCTAGTTTTTGGTTGGCCCTATATGTAGGGGTTTTTGGCCAGATTTAATATAATTTTTTCAAGAGGATTTTTACTCAGTTTTCTAGAGCTTTCTTACTCATTTTCTAAAGTGTTTTTGACAAGTTTTAGTGCTTCAAATCTGCTTCTTTTCATTTGTTTCAAAGTTTTTGAAAAATCAAAGAAAACAAGTTTTTATATCATCTCATATTCTAGTTTCAAAATTCAAATTTTTATATCATTCAAGAAGTTTTCCCAAGTGCTTTCTTTTGTGCTTCTTTTCTAAATTATTTGTTTTTCTGACAAACTGAGTTATTCAATGCAAAATCTATTATCTAGGATCTTATATTGTGAGAGGTGTTATTTGTAATCTTTGCAGTCACCAAGTGTTATACCCTTGTTTTCTCGTTGACTTTGTGCCTTAAATTTGTACGTCCCTCTTGTGTAGAGGAGTTGCTTTGTGCCCATCTTTTGTGTAGAGATTTTTGGCTTTGTGTCTCCTCTTCTGTAGAAGATTGAAGTTTGTACTTTTATGGAGTTTCTTAGTGAAGATAATAGAAATCCTTCACGCGGTAAAGGCAATGGCGTAGAGCTTGGTGCTCGAACCTCGAAACGTATATTTGTGTTTGCATTTGGTTATCTCTCTAAACTCCACTCTATTTATATTTTGCATTGCTACTATTGTTTACTTATACACGCTTGATATTGTCTGTATGCTAACACTTGTTATAATCCAAGAGAGCTATTGAACCACCTCAACTCTTATAAAAGTGGAATCTTAAGGAGAAGTTCTAGAGCGGAGAAGTTCTAGAGCCCTTCACCGGGAATTCAGTTTCACTCTTTGGATATCTATTGTGTTAGGGTAAAAGTTTTAATTTCGCATTATTGACTATTAGATTAGCAATACACCTATTCCCCCTCTAGGTGTACTCTCATATTTTGTAGTAAACATTATGATTATTGTGTTTATTATTAAGTTATTATACATGTACACTCTGTACTTTATGTATTCAATGTAGAGTTTGTTCCTGTATATTCACAAACACCATAATATTATTGTATGTATGTTTCCTGTGTAAATATTCATTTTAATTACTGTCATCATTAGTGCTACTCTTAGAATTGACCTTAATACCTGACACCTGTTAATAATACAAACTGATTTCAATAGTACATATCAAATCTTGTATCTTAGCTCATATTACATATTAAAAACTTGTTAATGGTTATAAATGTTTAAATGATAATATAATATTATAGTGTTAGTTGATATATATGTAAAACACTCCCTGATTTACATCGTATTGTTTTAATCATATAATGTTTGATATTGAAGGGTAACACTGTTCTAACATGCTAGGTATTACTGTTATGATGCAGATACAAAAATTGTAATATACAAACTAATTGTTAATCTAGTTATATTATATCATTGTTATTTAGACACCTATTATAAATTATCGTGATTGCATGCTTTTATAGAATTATTGCTTCCCTCATTTACCACCCACTAGGTCGCTTTTGATGATACTGAGTTTGCATACCCAAGTAAGAGATCCGAGATATTATAATACCTAATATTTCACAGGATACAAATAGAAAACTCGTCACCTATATTATTTATAGGTATCATTTTTCTGTTTTTATATATTTATTTATTCATATTTTCATATATATCCTAATCACTAACCCTTTTGCAGGTACGCTTGTAATTATTTAATGATGGAATATTTGTGTATATTGTGTTTATTACGTGTACTGAGGCCTAGCACATATATGGGGATATTTTCATGTGTATATGCGTCATCGACTCTGGCACATCCTTACTATTGTATATTTTGAAAAGCGGGGCGCGACACTATAATTGAATATTTAATAAGTTATCTCTCCCCTTCTACCCTGAGGACGTAGCCATGTTGCTAAACCTCTTTAAATTTGTGTTCCTTGCTTGCTCTTTAATTGTTTGGTTCGTGCAATATTGGTTTGTGATTGCCTCGGTGTTTGGATCACTGATCTTGGCAAGATTGGCACATGATGGACTCCTCCGGACACAACAAGTGGCGTCAGAACTTTTCAGGTTCAGCGTAGGATCGTGTGTCAATTCCAAGAGCATCATGGTCTGTTCAGCGGAAAACGTGTGTTAACCTCGGAGCGGTGTGGACTGTTCGTGGGATCATGTGTGAATCTCAGAACTGCATTTTGAATTGCTTGTGGGATCGAATTTCGTGGAGTAGATCACTTCAGAAAACTCATTTAGGATTTCACTTTGAGATAAAGGTTGTGTCCTTATCTAGTTTGGATCTAATTTGATTTGGTTTTTCATATTGGTTTGGTATCTTTTGGAGGAGATATGGCCAGGTAAATTAGTCCAAGGTGAAAATTGACGTTGTAAAGTTCGATGGCATGAACAATTTTTAGATGTGGAGGTGTAAGGTTATGAATGCACTGATGACATCAAACTTGAAGATACTCTACGTTTGGAAGAAAAGTCGGAGGGGACTTCTGAAAAGAATTGGGACAAGATGAATCAGACTGCGTGTTGTGTCATCAGGTCTTGTTTGACACAATACATCAAGTATCATGTAATGTATGGGACTTTCGTAAGGAAGATTGGAGAGTTCCTCAAAAGAAAGTATCTGACGAAGACCATTGAGACTTAATTGCATATGAAGAGAAGGCTTTACCGCTTCCAGTTGAAGAGAAGACTCTCATTAATGATCACATGAATAACTACATGAAGCTCCTTGCAGACCTAGTTAATGTGGATGTGGGCGATCGAAGAGAAGAAGACAAGGCATCGATTCTTTTGAAATCTCTTTCTAATAAAGAGTATGAGACCTTCATCCTAACCTTAATCTATGGTAAACAATCACTTAACTATAGTGATGTGTCAGCTGCTCTTATGAATCACGAAGTAAGGAGGAAGGACGAACAATCTTCTTCCAGTAGCACAACAGTAGAGGTGATGACTGCAATAGGGATGACTTCCAATCATTGAAAGGGTAAGGGAGATTACGGAAAGTCCAAAACTGGTAGTCGTGAAGATTTGAAGAAGTACCAGTGTGCTTTCTGCAAAGAAAGCACACTGGAAGATTGATTGTTCAAAGTTTAAACCGAAGGAGTCTAAATCAACAGCCAACATCGGACAGGAGCATGGTAATAATTCTGACTCATCCGGCTATTCACTTTTTATCATTCCTATTGGTTGTTGTTCAGAGAAATCTGAGTAAATATTGGATACAGGTGCTTCCTCTGACATTTGTCCCAAACGGGAGTGTTTTGCTAGTTTTGAAAAACTAGATAAATGCTTGGCGACATTTGACGATGGACATACATTTCAGATTGAAAGGGTAAGTACAGTTCGTATCAAGTTGTTTGATAGGATGATAAAAGAGCTGAAAGATGTGAGGTATGCATCTTAGTTGCAGAAGAATTTAATTTCAACTGGAGCTTTGAAAGCGCAGGGCCTAAGAGGGACTCTTAGAGAAAGTGTTCTCAAAATGTCCAGTGGCTCATTGGTAGTTCTGAAGGGTATTTAGCGCAACAACTTGTACTACTTGAACAGTAGTGCAGTTACTAAAAATTAGACATCTTTAGAACATTTGGAAGATGACTCTGCCAGGTTAGGCAGATAAGGCTCGGAAAGGTTTGAACTCCTTGGAAGCATTTGCAAAGAAAGGATTATTGAAAGGTGCATTTACCTAGAAATTGAAAATTGGTGGATATAGTGTTCTAAAAAAGAAGACGAAAGTGAAATTTGGTACCTCAACTTACCTACCACTCAGAAGGTCTTCTTGATTATATTCACGTAAATGTTTGGGGCCCTAACAAGACTGCATCACTTTGAGGCCATCAATACTTTCTCTTTTGCTGATGACTTATCTAGGCATTGTTGGGTATAAATTATGAGATAAAGATTTGAATTATCAGGTATGACTGATGAAGTGAAAGAATATGATGGAGAAACAAACTGGTAGGAAGATTAATGTGTTCTAAATTGATAATATGGGGAGTACAAGGATCAATTCCAACAATTTGAACAGAATAATGGGATTGATATTCACTTCATAATTAGAAAACATGGGGTGGCTAAGTAGATGAACATTTCTTTGTTGGAGAAGGTTTGATCTTTCTTTTCTAATGCACAATTAGACAAGTCATTTAGGGCTGAGGCGTTAGAATATACTAGCCATCTCATAAGATTGTCGTCGACTGCGATAAAAGGTAAAACTCCGTTGGATATTTAGTCAGGTGGGGCTACTAAGGACTATGGTTTGCTGCGGGTATTTGAATGTTTGGGCCTACTTCAGTATCAAAGATGACAACTTAAATATGTGAGCAAAGAAGTTTGTGTTTTGGTGTCAAGAGGAATATGAAAGGTTACAAGCTATGGGACCTCGAAAATAAGAAGATTGTGTTGAGCAAGAATGTCACATTTAATGATACTTCATTATTGAAGTCTACCATCTCTCAGCAGGTGGAGAGTTTGAAGACAAAGGATGTATCACAGTGGGTGAAAGTTAATGCTACTCCACCATCTCCAGTTAGATCGGTATAGTTGGGATCTCACTGGATGTGACACGGGTGGAGATCATGTAGCTGTGATGGATACTGAACAGGCTGAATTAGTTGCAGTGAAAGGAACCAAGTTGAATACACGAAAGTAGGTGAAGAAACTTGAATCTCAAATTTGCGAGCTAGATAAGCTCAAATTGAAGGTCGTTGTTCTCCATGACAGTATTTGTAAAGAGGCTTATATGACTCAGCCAGTTGGGTTCGTTACTGTAGATTCAGATTTAATTGGTTGAGTTCGGTAGAGCTCATTTGGATGAACTACGGATAGCTTGATCCCTTGGACGTGGGGTATATAGGCAACCACATTGGTACACCCCGATGGAGTCGATATGGTGCTATATTGTATTTGGCTCAAATTTGATAAATCTTTACTGAGGTGGAGAATTATGGAAAAAGAGTGTAAAATCTTGTTAGTAGAATTTTTTAACTCATCGAAAATGACAACGCAGAGATCGGAGTTCAACAGTGCTTGTAGAAACTATATTCTCAGCTGAAGACAGAGGGTCGATCGACCGGCCATACACACAGACGTGCACAAAGAACGTGTGGTCGACCGCCCAGAGGAAGTAGCGACAACAGAAGGAGTCAGTCGAAGGAGTCGGTCGACCAACCGAGATTTAACAGAATGTTAGGTTCAAAGGTTTTGCCGAGCGGTCGACTGAAACGCGTGTTCTGGTTGTTTCCTATTTTGATTCTAAGTTCGTTTCTGATCCAAATTCAGATCTATTAGTTTTTTTTTTTTCTTTCAGGGATTCTCTGGCTATATATATATGGGTATTGTCCCATGTATGATATCGTATAATTAATTATTTAATAAGATCTCTCTCCCTTTCTGCCCCGAGAATGTAGGCAAGTTGCCGAACATCGTTAAATTTGTGTATTCCTCACTTTCTCTTTGATTGTTTGGTTCATGCAATATGGTTTGTAATTGTCACAGTGTTTAGATTGCTGATCTTGGTGAGATTGGCACGCGATTGACTCCTCCGGATGGTACAAGGAGAAAAGAGGAGCAGCAACAATAAGAAGAGGGAAAAAAAATAAAGAAAGGTGAGATCTTTGTTACTGTTATCTTTTTCTCTTGCCTCTGGTTTTTCCATATCTTCTGTCTTCCCACTTCCTCTCCATCAGGACGATGTTTGCCGGCTCTGACAAGCTTTATGCTCAAATAAAATAAGCTTTATGCTTGAAAATGAGAGGTCTTTATTGATGAAAAACATGTGCTTTATGTTTGATGAGATGGATTAATCTTTATGCTTAAAAACAAAAGAGCTTTATTGCTCAAGAACAAAAGCTTTACGCTCAAAACGAAGATATGAGCTTTATGCTTGAAAACCAAAGACTTTAATGCTCAGGAACAGGGCTAAGCTCAATAAAAAGAAACAAGCTTCATGCTTGAAACAAAGGATCTTTATTGCTATAAAAACATGAGCTTCATGCTCAATGAAAACAAGTTTTACGCTTGACATCAAGAGAGCTTTGTTGCTAAGAAAAATAATAATAAAGTAATACTGAATCAAACAACACTTCATAAGAACCTGAAAACTTATTTAGTCATGATCCTTAATTCAAAACCCTTTAACATACAAACTACTAAATTCATATCCGAGTCAGCTTCTCAAAATGTTTACTCTTGACTTGATCTGACCTCTGTGGTGAGAGATATGCTAATAAACCATGGATTCAGAAATTCCAACACAGTAATTTTCCTACATCTGAAATTTCACAACTTGTTTTAATTTTGCAGTCTGGATCAAATATCTTCAAATAATACATCACTAGATCCGTATTCAAGTTCACTTTCCTATATATATATATTTTTTTATCTTGGATCGACTCGACTTCTACGCTGAGAGATAAAGCCTTGAACCACGTGCTATGCATAAATTCTAGCTCAACAACTTACTTCCCTACATCTAAAACTTCACACCTTGTTTTAGTTATGTAACCTCAATCAAAAACATCTTCAAATCATATATTGTTGGCTCCGTCTTCAAGTCAACTTTCATAATTTTCTAGTTTGATCCAATCCTACTTTTGTGATGGGAGATAATGCTCTTAAACCACAGCAGATCCAGCTCAAAAATCCCACTCCTAACACCATCTATTAAACTCTAATAAAATGGACTGTGATGTTCCTATACTAAAATCAAGTTCAAATTCAAAATGGACCGTGCCGTCATTAAACTAAAATCAAGCTTAAATTCAAGATGGATCGTTATGTCCCTAAACTAAAATCAAATTCAAAATCGAAATCGGATCGTAATCCCTAATTTCGAACTCAAAATCCAAATTCAAGAAATGACCTCTAAGTATTTGAATACAGAGGAGCAGGAAGGACCGAGTTTGGTGATCACGGGAAGGAAAGGAAGAGGAGAAGTAAAGAAAAGTCTGGTTCATCAAAGACATGTCACTTTTGTCAAAGGAAATGTCAATGAAAAAATGACTGCAAGTATCGGCAAGAGTGGTTGAAGAAAAAGAGTCAAGTTGAGGAGGCAGACGGGGAATTGACACCGAAATATTAATGGCTTCTTATGTTGAAGACAATACTTCTCAAGATAAAAGCAAGATATTTGATTCGGGTAGTACGGTTCACGTATGTTCCTAGGAGTTATTCAACAACTCTTTAGTTGTAACGGAGGAAGGGATTGTCAAGATTGTAGATGGCTCGACTTGCAAGGTCATTAACACTGGGGCAATCAAGGTTACATAAAGAAATGAGACGGTGCATGCTCTAGAGGCGGACCAGTATGTCTCGGAGGCATGGTACAATTTAATATCTATAAGGGTGCTCGATGAAGAAAAATGACGGATCCAAGCGTAACAAGACGTCGTCACAGTTATCCAAGGAGATTGGGTAGTTTTGAAAGGAGAGAAGTGTGGAGGGTTATACGAGCTGAATGAAGGAAACTCAGTTTGAGGTGGAGTTTCAGGGATAAGCTTGAAAGGAGCTCATCGCGAGATAGAGCTTCAAGGAAGACTACAAAGGTACATGTAATGGGTCAAAGTGTTGCGGAAAGGAGAAATAGTGCATTCGGGAAAGGCCCGAGATGGCCCAAGCCATGGTGGTAAATTTCCTAAGGCCGCGGGGAGAGGGGCAAGAGTTAAAATCTTCACGGTATGGTTACAACCTAGAAAAGAATTAAGTTAGCACTCTAAAATCTCAGACATTTTACTAAAGGCATGAAAAGCAAGTCGAGGTGGAGATTGTTATGATTTTGAATTGTTTTCAAGAAGAGATGATGGTCCAAGAAATCCAATTGAGTTGGAGAAGACGATGACTTGAAGTAGAAGAAGCAAATCATGGTGAAGCAGTTTCCTTTTCAGGTGCTTACGAGTTTTCTTTTTCAGAGGAGTACGAAAAAGATTCAGATTCTAATCAATAAAGGTTTGTTTCTAAAGATTGAAGCAGTTAGCATTCTTTTAGATTAGGAAGATCAACTCCAAATAGAATTAATGAAGATTCTTCAAGCATCCATTGATCAAAATCATCTCATAGCGTAAAAAACAGTTGTATTATAAAATCTTATAAATAAAGGTTGCAACCCAGCATTGTAAATCAATCTCAAGAAAAAGAGATTAGAAGAAGCTAAGAAAGAGAGGAATAAGGTGCAGATGTATAGAGAGAAGGTATACTCTTGTAATCTAGTCTAGATTCAAGGGATGGTGAATACTCTGTTGGAAAGAGGGAGATTTGTACTGAGGAAGATGACCCGGACCGTCAAGGGATTGTCGAGGAAGTCGGCGACAAGAGACGACGGAAGAAAACAGCAGCAGAAAACAAGCAGCAGCAGCAAAACAGGTTCTCCGGTCGACCGGGCCGGTCGACCGGACGTGCACGACGTGCACAGTGTCAAAGAGCGGTCGACCGGACCGGTCGACCGATATGACTGACTGTAAAGGACCCAACTCTCTGTTGGAATCGGTCGACCGGACCGGTCGACCGGTAGAAGGGTCGGTCGACCGTCCCGGTCGACCGACAGTCGGGTTTGGGCTGAAATCTGCAGTTCGGAAACCTGTTGTATTTAAGGGCTGCTAGGGTTTTCTAAGTAGTAATCTTGTAGGGAAATCTTGTAGAAGAACCTGCGAAATTAGGAGGCTTAGGGTTCTCTTGTATTGAGAGAGGCTAAGATCCATTGTAATCATCTTCCCTAAGTAAAAATCTCTCCTTTGATTGCCCCGAGGACGTAGGCAAGTTGGCCGAACCTCGTTAGATCTTGGTTGTTTGCGATTGTGTTCTTCGTGTTTGTGATTTCATTGTTTTGGTGATTGAGATCTGGTTGGATCCTCTAAGGGTTGTTGTCTGTCGCGCACAACAAGTGGTATCAGAGCTCCAGGTTACGCTTGGGATATTCTGAAGATTCGAAGGGCTCCAGAACTGATCAGGTGGAGATCGTGTGTCGATCTCAGGTCAGAGGCATTGGTGTTCAAGGAGATCGTGTGTCGATCTCAGGTGGACGCAGGGAGGGCTCGTTGAATCAGGGTTGGAATAGATCTGGTAAGAAACTCAAGCTAGGGTTTCAAGGTAGAGGTAAAAATCACCTTTTTATCTCAGAAATAGATCTATTTTGCAAGTATTTGATCTTCCGCATAGTTAGAGGGTAAAGGAAAGGATCTCAATGGCAGAGGAATCTAAGTCTGTTAAAACAATGAACAACTCCAAGATTGATGTTGTTAAGTTCAATGGAACTAACAATTTCGGGATGTGGAGGTGTGAGGTTATGGATGCATTGAATGCACAGAACCTCGAGGACACGCTCCTATTGGAGAAGAAGAAGAACACAACCACCGGGAGAAATGGGCAAAGATGAATAGATCGGCATGTGGCTTGATTCGTTCATGCTTGGCACAGGATATCAAGTACCTTGTGCAACATGAGACGTCGGCAAAGAAACTGTGGAAAACCTAGAAAAGAAGTACCTGACCAAGAGTGTGGAATCACGGCTGCAGCTTAAGAGTAAGCTGTATTTATTCAGGATGCAGAGGGGGAGCACAGTGAATGAGCACATAAATCGGTATACGAAGCATCTCACAGATCTGATAAACGTGGATGTCAAGGTAGAAGAGGAAGACAAGGCTGTCATTCTCCTGAACTCGCTCCCACCGGAGGAGTATGAGACATTCACCATGACGTTTATCAATGGTAGACAAACTTTAGTCTATGATGAGGTGTCGTCCGCATTGATGAGCTATGAGACAAGGAAGAATGAGAGACATTCTGGTCAGTCAAGCTCAGTGGCGGAGGCATTGGAGGTGAGAGGCAGAAATTCATCAAGGAAGGGTAGAGAGATGGGTGGAAGATCGAAATCCAGGCCGGGATTCAAAGACCTCAAAAGAAATCAGTGCATTTTCTGTAGAGAAATTGGACACTGGAAGGTAGATTGCCCAAAGTTCAAGGGAAAGAAGAAGGAGTCGAATGCTGAAGCAAATCTATCGAAGGTGACGAAGACTCAGAGGAGTAGTTCACAGGCAGATGGAGAAGATTCAGACTCTTCGGGATTCTCTTTTTCAGTCAGTTCTCCCAGTGTTAGTAACTCATACAAAGATGAGTGGATTATGGATTCAGGAACAACATACCATGCATGTCCAAACAGGAGCTGGTTCACCAGTTTTGAGAAGCTGGAAGGCTGCTCAGTTGTGATGGGTGATGATCACTCATGTAGCATGGAGGGTGTTGGTACAATCCCAATCAGGATGTTTGATGGGATGGTTTGGGAGTTGACAGGTGTGAGGTATGTACCTCAGATGAAGAGAAATTTAATCTCTTTGGGAACTTTGGAAGCATCGGGCATGATGATATCGGTTCGAGATGGCGATCTCAAGATGATCAAGGGCTCGATGGTTGTAATGAAGGGCGTCCGCCGAGAAAATTTATACTACTTGAAGGGTAGTACTATTTCAGATCAGGTGGAGACTTCGAGTACAAAAGATGAGGTTGGCCTGGGGATTCAGCAGGAAAAAGCCGGACAAGAAGAAGAATCTTTGCGAGCTCCTGCAAAGATGAAATCAGAAGAAGGTGCTGCTACCTGCAAGTCAGAAGGTGGACACAGGGTTCTGGACAAGAAGAAGGTGAGTTTTAGCACCAGTTCTCACCACAATGAAGGTCTTCTTGATCGTGTTCACGTGAATGTATGGGGACCTGCTAAGACGGCATCGCTTGGAGGTCACAGGTACTTTGTCTCGGTAATTGATTGTTCATCTAGGCAGGTTTGGATATATCCGATGAGACAAAGGGGTGAAGCCCTAGATGTGTTGAGGAAGTGGAGCGGAAGAATGGAGAGGCAGATAGGTAGGAAGGTAAAGGAGCTTCATATTGGCAATGTTGGGAAAGACATTGACCAATTCCTACAGTTTGGACAGAACACAGGAATTGCTACACACTTCTCAACAGGTACAGATGAGTTGGCTAAGGAGTTGGTCCGTTCCTTGCTGGAGGAGGTTCGGAAACTATTGTCTAATGCAGAATTGGACAGGTCGCTTTGGACTGAGGCGATTGAGTATGCTAGCCATCTCAAGAATCAAACGACTGCGATAGGAGGTAAAGCTCCATTGGAACATTGGTCGGGAAAAGCTCAAGATCACGGTGTGCTGCGGGAATTTGGAAGTCCGGCTTACTTCAGTGCCAAGAATGGCAAGGTGAATCCGCAAGCAAGGAGGTTTGTCTATTTGGGCATCAAAGAGAACAGCTACAGGTTGTGGGATCCCAAGGACAAAAGGATCGTGATGAGCAGGAATGTCACATTTGGAGAGGCTTCAGGGTTGAAGTCCATCGTCTCTCAGCAGGTGGAGAGGACGAAGACCAAGGGAGGATCGCAGCGGGTGGAGGTCGATGCTACTCCATCATCTCCAGGTAGTTCGGCATCAAAGGAGACTTCATCGGAAGTGACACCGGGTGGAGATCATGATAACAAGAGTGATGCTGAACAGGTTGAAGACATTGCAGAGGATGTCAAGGTGTGTGCAGCTATTGGAACCAAGGTGAGACCACGTTCGTGGTTAAAGAAGCATGAATCTCAAGCTTGTGAACGCGACAAGCTCAAGTTGAAGGCCGTTGCTCTCCATGATGGTCAGGGGAAGGTTCATATGACTCAGTCTAACAGGTTCACTGCTGCAGGAACAGGTAACATTATTCGAGCTTGATGAAGCTCAGTTTAAAGAACTACGGTTGGCTTGATCCTTTTGGGCAAAGTACGTAGGAAGCCGTAAAGGCGCAGCCATTGGTGATGCAACTCTTATGAAGCTAGGGTTGGGTTCTCGAGAAGTTGTTTGGACCTTCACATAGAGGTGAAGAAGTGTGGTCAATGGAGCTTCACGTAGAGTTGAAGAGACTTCACGGAGAGGTGAAGAGACTTCATGTAGCGGTGAAGTGGTGTGGCCAGTTGGACTTCACATTGAGGTGGAGTGGTGTGATCTCGAAGAACAGTTTTATCTTCCGGAGAGGAGATGTTGAGCTTGCATAAGGAGGGGTGTGCATCCAGTTGAAGCCGATGATGTTTGGTTGGCTCTATGCAGACTTGGTTGGACCGTCAGTGGAAGACAGGTAGACTAGATAGAGCTAGTCAGTGGAGAGTCAGTGTTGGCTCATAAGGAAGTCTTCATGAGGTCATGAAGTTGCGGAGTAGAAGCCATAGTATGGTGATCGGCAGGTATGGAAATTCTCCTAAGGTGAAGTGCAGGGAAGGCATGTGTGATGTTTTCAGGAATAGATGAGCCAAAGATTCCAAGCCGAGATCGTGTGTCGATTTCGCCGAGATCGTGTGTCGATTTCGACCGGTGTGCGCAAGCCGAGATCGTGTGTCGATTTCGCCGAGATCGTGTGTCGATTTCGCCAGGTGATAGACTGGGGTTCGTTGGAGATCGGCTCAGATTTTGAGAAAATCTTCGCCGAGGTGGAGAATTGTTAGAAAGAGGGAGATTTGTACTGAGGAAGATGACCCGGACCGTCAAGGGATTGTCGAGGAAGTCGGCGACAAGAGACGACGGAAGAAACAGCAGCAGAAAACAAGCAGCAGCAGCAAAACAGGTTCTCCGGTCGACCGGGCCGGTCGACCGGACGTGCACGACGTGCACAGTGTCAAAGAGCGGTCGACCGGACCGGTCGACCGATATGACTGACTGTAAAGGACCCAACTCTCTGTTGGAATCGGTCGACCGGACCGGTCGACCGGTAGAAGGGTCGGTCGACCGTCCCGGTCGACCGACAGTCGGGTTTGGGCTGAAATCTGCAGTTCGGAAACCTGTTGTATTTAAGGGCTGCTAGGGTTTCTAAGTAGTAATCTTGTAGGGAAATCTTGTAGAAGAACCTGCGAAATTAGGAGGCTTAGGGTTCTCTTGTATTGAGAGAGGCTAAGATCCATTGTAATCATCTTCCCTAAGTAAAAATCTCTCCTTTGATTGCCCCGAGGACGTAGGCAAGTTGGCCGAACCTCGTTAGATCTTGGTTGTTTGCGATTGTGTTCTTCGTGTTTGTGATTTCATTGTTTTGGTGATTGAGATCTGGTTGGATCCTCTAAGGGTTGTTGTCTGTCGCTTGCCCCGAGGACGTAGGCAAGTTGGCCGAACCTCGTTAGATCTTGGTTGTTTGCGATTGTGTTCTTCGTGTTTGTGATTTCATTGTTTTGGTGATTGAGATCTGGTTGGATCCTCTAAGGTTTGTTGTCTGTCGCGCACAACATACTCTAGTGGGTTTAAGAGGAAAGTTAGATCTCTTGGTATCAAATTTATTAATAAAGCTCTGACGAAGGCCAAGTTTGAGCCGAATCATGTTAAATCCTCGTATTTTTTTTATTACTCTTTTGTCTAGGTATTAGTAGTTTGCTTTACAGCAGTTTTTTTTTTAAGTATTTTCATATTGTCAAGTTCCTCAAATGTCGATCTCGGGAATAACAATTGGTGTCATAGCGCCAATTTGTTGCAACAAATTACTCCCAGAGCCATGAGCCTCCCTCAGTTGATGTGAGATAGCAAACCAACTGCCACCTCAGATCTGTCCACATTGCTGATGCGTAGCTTCGTGTGGTCTGCGAACCCCCTCCACCCCCTCACACCCTTGTTGTGACTTTGCTGAGGGTTTTACGAAGATTGCAAAAGCGAGACCCTTGAGCCTTTCATCACACATTAAGCTTGTATAAGATTTTTGCAAAACATAAAAGAAAAAATAAAAATATAAGAGAAAAAATATTACATGGTTCGACTAAATTCAGCCTGCACCAGGGGGGGGATCATCCAGAGAGAGATGCAATATAATATATATACAGTAAATTAGAGCAATGATACACCCTAACCCTTTTTTCCACTACAAGATAAACATTAAGTACTCATCTCAACAGCAGTTAAATCCACAAATTGATGATAACTTTTTGATATACAAATCAATCACCCATTGATGTCGGGGATCTTATCTTGGTTTGATCTAGAACAAGAATTCTAGCTCTCTCAGTTCAATCCTTCACTGTCTCCTCCTTGATCTACACCATTGCTTTCAAAAGCTCTCTCTCTCTCTCTCTCTCTCTCTCTCTCTCTCTCTCTCTCTCATAAACTCTAAATTATCAAACCCTTATAAAGAGTAGATAATACTAAAAAATTAAGAAATATCTCAATTCTCAGCCTTGAAGAAATAAATTCATTGTGAAAATCCATTTGATAGTCATGAGACCCATTTTTAAAATAAGACACCTTCACAGTAATCCTCTCTCACTCTTGCCTTTTTGGCTGTTAATTTTGACTATATGAAGATCTGATTTTACAGGTGTTAATTTTAAATAACCATATTTATTTTAGGACGTTTAATAAATTTGCTAGAATCCCCCTTAGATAATTTCCTTCGATGAATTAAAAATTAATAGAAAATTTTCGATTGAGAGAAAGAATCTCAAATAAAAAAAAAATTTCAAATTCATGTGCACTTGTTGCACATATATTCGATTCTAAATTCTAAATAGTCCCATGCTGGTCATCGTGCATATAATATATGCTAATATAAATTTTAGTATTATTATTAATTCATTTAAAAAATACCGATTTAATTAACGGTAACTTCAAGTTTTTTAACTAAATGTGTTTTGTCTTGTAATTGGTTTAGCTAGTTGCAATTATAAAGATATATGTATTTCTGTAAAAAAAAAATAGAGCAGAGGAAATTAAATACCTAAAAGAGCAGTCGATGAAAAATAAATAAATGAACAAGTTAGAGAACAAAGTGAAATTTTCATTAAAAAAAAAAGAAAGCAATAGTAGAAAAAAGAATAAGAAACAAATGTTAGATCTGACAACTAATCAATATCACATATCTAAATGGCCGGATTGGTGAATATCAGATGTGAGGTTTTCGTTTAATAGAACGTTTCTTAATTACAAAACCACCTTTCAATTACCTTTTATAATTAAGCACCAATTAGACTGACATTAATTAGTCTCAATATACAGTAATATTTATGAACATAAATATTCCAGCATAGCCCTGTAAAAAGAAATTAGTTCCATTGTACAGTAAATGAAGTAAGGTACGCATGTAGTGAATCTCCTTAAGACAATTACGTCCCCCGCTACGATGCTAATGGGTTACTGGACGCTGGTCTTCTAAGATATAATACTCCTTCATGGTTTTTGGATAGCAATGCCGATTCACTGTACAGTCGAACCGTAATTAATCAGTACATTCACCAGTTGGAATTCAGGAAGACAAAAACAAATTTCAGGGAGTATATTTGTCTTAATATGGAGGATTATTCACTGTAAAGAAAAGGAGGTGTTGGCCCAAAGGTCATCACTCTAGTTTTGATGATGATTAACTCATGTAGTTTAGTCTACTAATGATCTTATGCTTATTTAGTTTCAATTATCTATCAAGATCTTAGTAGGTGTGTAGCTTCAACAACGGTATTTTGGAGCTTATACGAGTTAATTCAAGAGCTTGTACATCAAGATCACATCTAGCACTCGATTGGAGTCTAACTCGTTGGATCGTGTTTTGATCGAGTCATCTTGGAGATAGAGTTCTACAAGGAGGCTTTGGTTTGTGTTATTTAAATCTTATGTAAGATAGATAGAGATGATATGCTCAAGTTCACACACATACTAGTTTCTATATGTTTTATTTTCATTTAACCAGTTTTTGAATTTCATATTAAAAGCATAGATATAATATCTTTCATGTGTATTGGATTTATCCATACACTCTATGCTTCAAAATGAGTTTCAATATCTTGTTTTTGTATATATACATGTTTTGGAAAAAATATTTTTCATTTCAAAAATACGAGTTTTGGAAAATACGATTTTCGGTTTTAAGCATAACTTCTAAATCACAAAATGGTTCAAAATGTTTATAATATGTGTTGAATTTTTATCATACATATTTGCACTTCAGAGTATTTTAAAAATTTATTTTGTGGAATTAATATGAATTTATGGGATTTTAACTGAATCAAAAGACCAGTTTTCATGTCCTTTATCCCTGCCTGTTTTGTGCTGGCGGTCGACCGAACGGTCGACCGGACCAGGGGTCGGTCGACCGGGCTGGTCGACCGATGTGCACAAGAGTGTGCACGTTTCCAGCCTCTTAGGCCAGTCGACCGCACGGTCGACTGACTGAAGTTCCTTTGCTCTCGGGTAAGGGCAGGCGATCGAAGGCTTGGACCGGTCGACCGATGGTAGGCAAGGATCATATTTCGACGATTGGCCGGTCGACCGGCCGGTCGACCAGACGGTCAAAATGGACCATATTTACTGCCAATGGATTTATTTTTTAAAAGCCTATAAATAAGGTTTTCTCTTGGCTGTTTTGAACAACAATTTTGAGAGCTTCTCTTCCAATCTTTCTAAGTGTTTTGCAGCAAATTCAAAAGAAATTTTTGGCTAAAAGTTTTGATTTGTGTTTTCAAGGGTTGGAAATTCAAAAAAACAGTCTTTTAGGAATTGGGTTTTGGTTTATATTCTTGAAATACATCTAGTATTTTCTCAAGAATTTTCTTTGAGATTTCATCTTCCAAACTCCTTGGTTTTTCTCACGACTTGAGCTATTACATCTATCCTATCACTAGGATCCTTTTGTCAGTGAGAAATAGTAGTTTGTGGTCTTTTAAACATCAAGTGATTATTGTACTTACGACTACACTATCTCTGAACTAGAGGAGTGTGACTGAGGAGTTGAGTACTCCCTAGTGATTGTAATCCTTTGTGGATATTTTAGTGGATCAGAAATCCTTCTTGGTAAAGGCAGGGACGTAGAGCTAGGTGCTCGAACCTCGAAATAAATCTCTATATTTGCGATTGGTTTACTTATGTTGTTTACTCTCTATTCATTCATTCTTGTATTGTCGTTCTATACTCTCACAACAAGATTGCATTGCGCACCTCAAACTCTTATTTAGAGGAATTACGAGGAAGGAGTTCAGAGCCCTTCACGGGGTATTCGGCTTCTAATTTTACTTTGAGTGATCGTTACATCATCTCATTTTTAATTGTGCATTGATTAGCACTTCACCTATTCACCCCCCTCTAGGTGATTTCAATTGGTATCAGACTTAGGACTCTAGATTTTGTTTTTACATCCTTAGAGAGATCCTATAAATTGATAATCACTATTTTCATATCTTCATTTATATACTAGTAAAGATGGCTGATAACATTAAGACCCTCTCAGATTTGATGGACTCAACTTTCCCATATGGAAAGTTAGGATGAACATATTTTTGCAATCTCTAGGTAGTCGAGTTGCTAAGTTTTTGATCAAGTCCTATAGTGCACCCGTAAGTGAGGAGAGCACTTGGTCCGATCTTACCTTCAAGGAAGTTGATGAAAATTCAAAGGCTCAAAATGCCTTGCTTTTAGCATTAAATGAGGATGACTTAGCACGGGTTATCCATTGCAAGTTCGCCTATGAGATTTGGCAACACTTATTGGTCACTAATGAGGGAACATCACAAGTCAAGAGAGCTAAAACTGATCTCTTGCGTTCCCAATATGAATGTTTTAGAATACAAGAAAATGAATCTATTGATGATATGATTACTAAGTTTACTAAAATTATAAATGCTCTTTCTTCTCTAGGTGATGAAATCAACAATCACCAAAAGGTGCGTAAGTGATTCATACTCTCTTCATCATGGGAAATCAAAACTACCACCTTAAAAGAATTGAACGACAAAGACAAGATGGAGCTCATAAGTCTTATTGGAAACCTTAAGACTCATGAGATGGAGAAAAAGGCTAGATAAGAAGCGGCGCCTTAAAAGAAAATGTCTATTGCTTTCAAGTCTACCTCCACCATCTAGGATGATGAAGAAGATGAATAAGATGATGAAGAGCTATCTCTTCTTGTGAGAAATGTAAAAAGAATGTACCACAAGAATAAGCTCAACCAAAGAAAGCGATGGGAAAGGAAGGAGGAGAAGAAGATTACATGCTACAACTATCAGAAACCTGGACACATCATGACCGATTGTCCAGATTTTAAGAATAAGATATCTTCCTCCATAAAGCAAAAGAAGTTGTTTGTAAAGAAGGCGTTCAAAACCACTTGGGATTCAGAAAGTGAATCCGAAGATGAAGTTGACACAACTAACATGTGTTTCGTGACAAACACACCTAAGGTAACTCCCGAACCATCTTATGATGATAATGAGATAAGCAAAGAAGTTTTATTACAAGCTTTCATTGAACTTTCAGAAGTTTTGATTCTAAGAAGGAACATTGTTTAAGATTGAAAAAGGAAAATGAAATCTTAAAAATCAAATTGCTATTTCTTCAAAAGAAAAGGATGAATTATCTTCCACTATTATTTCAACACAAAGAGTTTTTGATGCCTATAGAGTTGCATGCAAAGCTAAATATCCTAAAATTGATGAAAATGAAATTTCTATGTTAAAAACTAGAATAAATGATTTGGGAAATGTTTTAAAAAATGTGCATTTAACAATACTAAATTAGAAGTAATATTTTCAAAGAAACACATGCACACTTCACATGTTAAACATGATAAATCATCTCATACTAAAACTCCACATGTTCATCATGCCAACACATCACATGCAATCATGCTAAAACACTCCATGCTCACAAATCACATGTTCATAAACCACATACTCATTATGCTTTTAAATATGAAAGAATTCATAAATGTAATTATTGTGGCCGGAATAGTCATTTAGCTAAATTTTGTTATGATCATATAAATATTATGAATAATCATGTTTGGGTTCGAAACACTAACACATTAGGACCCAAGAAAATATGGGTACCAAAATCTATTCCTAATCTATTTGATGTAGGTGTGGGCTCTCACATGACGTGAGAGTTATTGGTGCCTTGAGGTGAATGCGTTCCGAGCAAAATGGTGACACTTTTGAATGCATCACTTTCAAGGAGAGTTTGGTGGGAGAATCACCATAGTTTGGAGATATAGAGATATGCCCTCTTGATTTTAGTAACGATCTTTAACTCCTCATTTAGTTTACATGCTTTCATATTAGTAATTTTTAGCATGTCATGTTTTAATAATTATTATGTTAAATGTCATTTTAATGAGACTTGTGACATACATGTATAGTAATTGAGATACACACATATTCATATGGATCCATATTTTGTGTTCTCACTTTATTTTAACTATTGTGTATATCCTTTCTCTAAGACTTGTACATTTAGCCTAATGATCATATTGATTTATATTTGTTTTATGATTCATACTTTGATTACATATTTAAATGTAACTTCATTAAAACTTGTGTATATACTTGTACAACTAATGAGCCACAATTGATTCTTATATATTGTGCTTAAATGCTCATTTGTACCCATTAAGTGTACTAGTATAGCCTAGTTTTGATGATTAGTATATTTCAACTTGTATTCCCCATTTTGTACATGTTTTTCATGTAAATGTATTTAGTCTCATGTATATGTTAATTTTGTTTAAAACTTTAGATATATATGTATACTCTTGAGTCATTTGCTTTTCATGCAAATCTTTAATATAGACTCATTTGAATTTAGGGATATGTATGTATACCTTTAGATTTAGACAAAACATACATATGTCTTGAAGTTGGAATTATTTTGGTAAAAAAATTAAAGATTTATGTTTTTCATGTTTATAAAGGAATTTCATATTGTTCTTAATTGTCTATTCCCATGATTTTGTGATTACATGATTCTTACACTCACATTATTCTTATTTACTCATGATTTTTATTTCTTGAGCATATATGTGCTTTATAAACTTCGAGTGTCAATTATTATGTGATTTTTATATCTTCATGGTATATATGATTTGGTTTCATATTTTGAAGGATTTCATTTTTTAAAAAAACTATCTTTAAAACTAATTTCGTATTCTTCAATTGGTAGAGTTTTCATATTATACCTTTTTATTCTCAAATCCTATATTTTTTGAAAACTCCTACCTTTTAAAGGGCGGTTGGATGGGCGACCATACCTTATATACCCTTCTTGAATATCTTTTAAACTTGTGCATGATAAGGGTGGTATTTATGAGTTATACACTTGATCCTGAAAAGGGAACACCTAGAGGGGGGTGAATAGGTGTTAGTGCTAATCTAAAACTAATTGCAAAACTAAGTGCGCTAAATGCGGAAGCTAATGCAAATATTGCAACACACTTAGTACAATCAACAAGTGTAGCCGAATTCCCCGTGAAGGGCTCTGGACTAACTCCTCTTGATTCCCCTTGAATGGGTTGAGGTGCTATGTGAAGCTCTTGTTGATTAGGTACAAGTGAGGCACACACAAACAACCAAGCATATAAATAATAGCAATATGAAACAATGCAAGGCAACACAAGCAATATATGATATGTATGATATGGCAATGAGAATAATGCTTTGCACAAATGTAAAGAGAGAGAGTTTAGAGACAAGTGGATCAAACGCAAACACAATGATATGTTTCGAGGTTCGAGCACCCTTACTCTACATCCCCGCCTACACCACCGTGTAGGATTTCCAATCCACTATACCGTCCACCGAGGACTCCCACCGAGGGAACCTTCACCGAGAAGGATTTTTACAACAATGGAGTACCGAACTCCTCTCTCAAACAACCACCTCACAACCGAGGGGTAGGCCCGTAACCAATACAACAACCAATCCACCTCACACTTGAGGGATACAAACAACCACCCGATCACCTCTACCGAAGAGGGATACAACAAGAATAAGGGTGTACAACTTAGAGGTTACAACAACAACCTCAAAACTATCTCTTTCTTTCTTTTTCCACAAACAAAGATCCTAATAGTTTAGGATAGAAGATATAGCTCAAGTGTGGAAAAACTAAGTGTTTTGATCAAAGAAAAACTCTTGAGAAAATAGCAAATTGATATAGAAATGAAGAGCAAGAAATCTATTCCCAAAATCCTATTTTTCTTTGAAAATAACAAAACACTTAAAAACAATAAAGATGAATCTTTTTGCACTTAAAACTCTTTTGAAAACTCTTTTAAAACACTAGAAATAGTCAGGAAATTTTGGCATCAAAATCTTAGAGAGAAACTCCAAACAATGAGGTATATATAGCCCCAATACAAAACTAGCCGTTAGGCTGATGTGGCAGCCTGACAGGCCTGGCGGTCGACCGGCCGGTCGACCGTCCAACGGTCATATTTTGACCCGTTGAAACTACCGGTAGACCGCCCGGTCGACCCAAACAAACAGAGAGCAGAACTCTCTGCAGCGGTCGACCGCCCGGTCGACCCAAACAAACAGAGAGCAGAGCTCTCAGACCCGGTCGACCCGTACGGTCGACCGAGTTTGTGTCTGCCAGACGTGCACAAGTTTGTGCACGTCGGTCGACCCCATGGGTCGACCGGCCCTTGGTGCGGTCGACCCATACGGTCGACCGACCGCCCTGTCAGCACAAACCTGGGTCAGAAAAACTGGGAAAAATGTTTTATAAAAATCTTTTATCTTTTCTGAAAATCCCATAAAACTTGTTTTAACATTTTATATTGAAACACAAACAAGTGATAAAAATTTCAAGACATATATCAATCATATCAATTCATTTTTGAGTCTTGCAAATTTTATCAAAAACAAAACTTGTATTTTTATCAAACTTGATTTTTCCAAATCATGAATAGGATAGTCAAAATAAGTTTGTCTAGCAAGTTTAAAGCATGTATGTATATCTAGAACATATCTAATATACATAGAAATAAAGTAAACTTGTTTTGATCTACTATTCATGAAAACCAAATCCAAAACATGAAAACGTGTGTGTTGTGCACTTGAGCGTATCAACTATACTAAGCTTTACAAATAGATCTAAAACACACTAACTAAACTATGGATACCTAAGTCTTCTTGATGATCTTCATCTTCAAGTAGACTTGCTCCAAAACTCCATCCATGGGCTAGGCAATGTGTGATCTTGACGCTTTGGCCCTGGAATCATCATGAAAAGCTTCTAAATACCTTGTTGAAGCTAATCACCAACTAATATCTTGGTTAATGATCTGAAACTTAAACAACACAAGATTATTAGTAAACATAACTACATGAGTTAATCATCATCAAAACTAGAGTGGAAGGCCTTTGGGCCAACAATCTCCCCCTTTTTGATGATGACAAAACTCATGGAGTTATATATGCATGGATTAAAGTTAAGCTTCAAAGAAGCTCCCCCTTAACTCATGCATAGACATAAATAATAAGATATGGAAATGAAGCACATGAATATGTATGCAAGTATGGAGATAAAACATGCAACAAGCATAAATCAAAATCTTTTTCTCCTATTTGCAATACAAAAACATATATGCATAAATAACAAGGAAGACAAATACTTCTCCCCCTTAAGCAATGAAAACATGCATATAAACTCAAATACTTCTCCCCCTTTTTGTCAATCATCAACAAAGGGTTCAAAGTAAAATCAAATCAAACAATTTTTTTTTCTCCCCCTTTTTGTCAAACAAAAAGATCAAGAAGGGGTTAAACAATCCAAACAATAAAATGAGGGGTAAAAATCTTTCTCCCCTTTTAAGTCAATCAAAACAATAAAACAATATTCTCCCCCTTTTGTCTAAAACAAAAACAAGGTCAATAAGAGGTGACTATAAACAACATGATATCAATAGATAAATATGTCAATGAAGCATCTTGATATCAATTGAAAATAGACAAAGATCAATAGATGTTATATGCTATATACATTCATGAAGAGGAAGACGCTAAGTTAGCTTCCCTACACATATGCATTACATGAAAGAGGGATGTTAAGCCCTAATTCACATAACACACACTATGTAATGCATAAGAGGAGATGTGAAGCTCCCCCTACACACGTGTACCAAATAACGAAGAGATGTTAAGCTCTTCAATACAAGATACACTCATCATGAATCTATATGCATATAGTCAATACAAATCAAAACTTTTGTATTTTTCAAAAAAAATTTAGATACCAATTTTAAGTGAAAACACATGAAACATCTTGATATCAATTGAAATTAAACATAATAAATTTTGAATGTCTAAACAAAATTTTGATACCAATTGTAAATAATTTTCATATTGAACATATGATACCAATATGAAATTTTCAATCATAAAGTAAGGGAGTGGGAAACAAATATCAATTGAAAAATCACCAATTGAAAGACAAAATTAAATTTTCTCCCCCTTTATGAAATACCAACTAAAAATATGCAAGGGCTTGATACCAATTTAAAAGTAATCAATTGAAACAAAATTGAAACTCAAGCACTAGCATAAACAAGATTTTGTGAAAAAATGTATATCTTAAGCACAAATAAAAGTGTATGAAATAGAATGAGTACCAATCACCAATAGATGATACCAATTGAAAATATACATACACAATAAACATATGAGTATACAAAAAGATCAAAATGATACCAATTGAAAGAGTTCAATGATACCAATTGACATAGCAAAAAGTTCAAGTGTATACATCATATTACAATACCTCCCAATCAAGGTTCAAGTTTTAAATGATTTTCATTTTAGAGCATACAAGACCATGATCTCCCATCCATCCGCCCAAGAAGGTAGGGGTTTTCAAAAATAGATTTGAAAATAAACTTTGTTTGAAAATCACTACCATAGTGAAGAATACCGCAACTAGTTAAATGAAAAATCTTTTAAACTAGTACGAAATCCTTCAAGTAAGGAATACAACAAAAATAATTTTTCATAAAACATGAAATCCACATGATATCAAACACTCAAGTCAATTAAGTATAAATATAACTCATGAAAACAAAACACATGAGTAAATAAGAAATGTGAGTGTACTAATAAAGTGTGAATATCATAATCATGAAAATTTTTCATTAAGCTCAATTATTCCTTAAATATTGAAAACACGAAAATCATCAAAACTTATTTAACTTTCATGGCCTATGTATGTCTAATACAAACTAAAGTATACATACATATCCAAAACACAACGAGTCCACAAAGTGTATATGCATGAAGGCACGTGGCTCAAAAGGATAATTATGTATATCTAATAGTTTGGACAAGATAGACATATACATGAAGTTAAACAATTAAACACAAAATCAAGAAAATCTAAATCTTCATCAAAACAAATTTCATTTCATGGTATATGTATGAATTGTCAACACAATAAGTATACATACATATCCCTAAACACAATTGAGTCCTTATATATAGATTTGCATGAAAGGCAAATGATTCAAGGGGTATACATGTATATCTTAAAGTTTGGCAATACAAGCATATACATGAAGTGAAAAACTCATAAAACAAATCCAAAAATGGAATACAAGTTTGAAATGTAATAATCATCAAAAAATTAGACTATACTAGCACATCTAATGGGTTCAAATAAGCAATCAAGCCCAAACATATATAAATTTATTTGTGGCCCACTATATGTACAAGTATAAATCCTAGTCTTAATGAAAACTAACATCTAAACAAGTAATCTTAACATGAAGCATCAAAACACAATATAGAAATCAACATGATAAAACTAAGACATGATTACTATGTAAATTCACATGTATTAGATTCATGATGTACATTATAGTTTAAACAAAAGTGAGAACACTAAGAATGGGTTCATACAAGCATGTGTGTCTCAAATACTATATATGTATGTCAAGGATCTAATAATCATGGCATTTATACACTAATCCATAGACAATGAAACATGCTATAAAACATCAATATGAAAGCATGTAAAGAATAATAAGGAGTTAAGAATTGTTACCAAAACCTAGAAGGTAACTCTCCTTGTCTCCAAAACATGGTGGTCATCTCCACCAAATCTTCCCTTGAAAGTAATGCATCCAATTGATTTCCTTTAAGTCCGGAACGCATCCACTCCAAGGTGTCATCACTCTCACGTCATGTGAGAGCCCACACCTACATCAAAAATAATAGGAGGGGTGGTTTTTGGTATCCATATCTTCTTGGGTCCATGGGGGTTAGTCCCTTCTCTAACCCAAACAGAATTCTTTGCTAAATTGGGAGTATGTAATCTATCATAACAAAATTTAGCAAGATGGTCTTTTCGGCCACAATGTGTACATGTGTACACATGAGCATACATGTTTTGATGGTGTCCGTGTGGAGCATGTGTATGCCGTGGAGGGTGTGCATGCATAAAAGATGGAACTTGTTTCTTTCGAACCAAGGTTTCCAACCGTGTATGGTTCATGACACATTGGCTCATAGTGGAGCCCAAACAATCCATTTTCTTCTTCAACATGTTTATATCATTTTTAATCATAGAAGAAGTGGAGCATGCAAGGGGTGATCTAGGTGAAACTACCCTAGCATGGCAAACATGTTCATCAATCTTATTTTGCAAAGCAACATTTTTCTTTAAACAAACATTCAAATCATTTGAAATAGAAATTATTTTATTTTTCAAATCAACATTCTCTTTTAAAGCAAAATCAATTTTTGAGGACAAGTTTTCATTTTTCTTAAAAATAGCATGGCAATCATTTTTATTTTTTAAAAGTTATTTTCTTTAAGTGCAAGATCAAGTTGATATTTTAATGAATCCCTCTCATTAGCAATCTCCTCTTTCTCTTGCAAAACAACATCAAGTATAGAATGTAAACTCTTATTTTCTTTTTCAATATCTAGACTTTTCTTTTTCAACAAATTATATTTTTCAATTAATTTTTCACATACAATAGATATTTCTTCATTCAAAGCATGTGGATCAACATAATTATCACATGAAGAACTAGAGCAATCATCACAATCTAAGTGGGGTTCCGAATGTACCTCAAGGGAGTCATTCCCTTGGACCATGAAGCATTGTGAATCGGATTCTCCACTAGATTCCTCTTCTTGAATTTGCACTTGAAGCTCGGAGGTGGTGGTGGTGGTTGTCAATTTGTTCCACACTGCAAAGGCGGAATCAATGTTAGAAACACGTAAAAGATAATCTTTAGATAAAGTGCTTCTAATGGCCTCTAGGGCTTGTGTATTGGCCGCTACATGCTTGCGATCACTAAGAAAGGATTTCTTGGTAATAGCAAGATAAACTTTATGACCTAGGGTTTGTAAATAAACGGTCATTCTAATCTTCCAAACATGAATGTTGGAAGGGTCATACATAGGTGGGGTCATGAAGTCCGTGGCAAACTATATGAGTGCAAGCAAGCAAATGCAAACAAGATTAGCCTAAAATGAGGATCTTTAACTCTAGGTTGTTAGACCCAAAATCAGAGCACTTGGCTCTGATACCAATTGAAAAGGGAACACCTAGAGGGGGGTGAATAGGTGTTAGTGCTAATCTAAAACTAATTGCAAAACTAAGTGCGCTAAATGCGGAAGCTAATGCAAATATTGCAACACACTTAGTACAATCAACAAGTGTAGCCGAATTCCCCGTGAAGGGCTCTGGACTAACTCCTCTTGATTCCCCTTGAATGGGTTGAGGTGCTATGTGAAGCTCTTGTTGATTAGGTATAAGTGAGACACACACAAACAACCAAGCATATAAGTAATAGCAATATGAAACAATGCAAGGCAACACAAGCAATATATGATATGTATGATATGGCAATGAGAATAATGCTTTGCACAAATGTAAAGAGAGAGAGTTTAGAGACAAGTGGATCAAACGCAAACACAATGATATGTTTCGAGGTTCGAGCACCCTTGCTCTACATCCCCGCCTACACCACCGTGTAGGATTTCCAATCCACTATACCGTCCACCGAGGACTCCCACTGAGGGAACCTTCACCGAGAAGGATTTTTACAACAATGGAGTACCGAACTCCTCTCTCAAACAACCACCTCACAACCGAGGGGTAGGCCCGTAGCCAATACAACAACCAATCCACCTCACACTTGAGGGATACAAACCAACCACCCGATCACCTCTACCGAAGAGGGATACAACAAGAATAAGGGTGTACAACTTAGAGGTTACAACAACAACCTCAAAACTCTCTCTTTCTTTCTTTTTCCACAAAACAAAGATCCTAATAGTTTAGGATAGAAGATATAGCTCAAGTGTGAAAAAACTAAGTGTTTTGATCAAAGAAAAACTCTTGGAAAAATAGCAAATTGATATAGAAATGAAGAGAAAGAAATCTATTCCCAAAATCCTATTTTTCTTTGAAAATAACAAAACACTTAAAAACAATAAAGATGAATCTTTTTGCACTTAAAACTCTTTTGAAAACTCTTTTAAAACACTAGAAATAGTCAGGAAATTTTGGCATCAAAATTTTAGAGAGAAACTCCAAACAATGAGGTATATATAGCCCCAATACAAAACTAGCCGTTAGGCTGATGTGGCAGCCTGACAGGCCTGGCGGTCGACCGGCCGGTCGACCGTCCAACGGTCATATTTTGACCCGTTGAAGCTACCGGTCGACCGCCCGGTCGACCCAAACAAACAGAGAGCAGAACTTTCTGCAGCGGTCGACCGCCCGGTCGACCTAAACAAACAGAGAGCAGAGCTCTCAGACCCGGTCGACCCGTACGGTCGACCGAGTTTGTGTCTGCCAGACGTGCACAAGTTTGTGCACGTCGGTCAACCCCATGGGTCGACCGGCCCTTGGTGCGGTCGACCCATACGGTCGACCGACCGCCCTGTCAGCACAAACCTGGGTCAGAAAAACTGGGAAAAATGTTTTATAAAAATCTTTTATCTTTTCTGAAAATCTCATAAAACTTGTTTTAACATTTTATATTGAAACACAAACAACTGATAAAAATTTCAAGACATATATCAATCATATCAATTCATTTTTGAGTCTTGCAAATTTTATCAAAAACAAAACTTGTATTTTTATCAAACTTGATTTTTCCAAATCATGAATAGGATAGTCAAAATAAGTTTGTCTAGCAAGTTTAAAGCATGTATGTATATCTAGAACATATCTAATATACATAGAAATAAAGTAAACTTGTTTTGATCTACTATTCATGAAAACCAAATCCAAAACATGAAAACGTGTGTGTTGTGCACTTGAGCGTATCAACTATACTAAGCTTTACAAATGAATCTAAAACACACTAACTAAACTATGGATACCTAAGTCTTCTTGATGATCTTCATCTTCAAGTAGACTTGCTCCAAAACTCCATCAATGGGCTAGGCAATGTGTGATCTTGACGCTTTGGCCCTGGAATCATCATGAAAAGCTTCTAAACACCTTGTTGAAGCTAATCACCAACTAATATCTTGGTTAATGATCTGAAACTTAAACAACATAAGATTATTAGTAAACATAACTACATGAGTTAATCATCATCAAAACTAGAGTGGAAGGCCTTTGGGCCAACAGATCCTTAGTGTGTTTCTATTGGTATCAAAATTGATATTTCATATGTTTGTATACTCATATGTGTTTTCTATATATGTATGCCTCATATTTTAATTGGTATATCAATAAATACATATATATAATTTGATTGTACTTGTTTCACATGTCTTTACATTTTTTTTTAAAAAAACATAAATAATGTTTGCTAAGCTTGATTTAGTTCATCATGTCAATTATTTTAAGTAGTATCTATTACGAGCTTATGCATTGTTTCTTTTTGTATTTCATAAAGGGGAAAAATTTCTTATTTTTAAATCGGTTTTATTTAAAACTGGTATTGGTTGTATTTTCAATTTGTGTCAATCTTCTCTTTCAAATTGGTATCTTACTCTCACTCTTTATGATGAAAAGTACTTTATTTTAATATATGCTAATATTTTTCAATTGGTACCAAAAACATAACATGTTTCTCCTTCATTGATATCAAAATTTATTTTGTGGACTTTAAGAAAAATTCATAAATTTGTTTTAAAGTAGTTTCATAATGTTTTGATATATATAGCTTATATGTAAGGAAAGTTTAACATCTTCTCTATATATAGATTCATGTTGAGTGTGCTTTTCATATTGAAGTGCTTGACATCTCTTTGTATGTAGTACACGTGTGTAGGGGAAGCTTAACATCTTCACTTATACATTGTATATTATGCTTTATGTGTTTAGGGTCTTGTTATCTCTTTTCATGTAATGCATGTATGCAGGGGGAGTTAACTTAATGTCTCTCCTCTTCATGAATGTATATCGCATATATATCATTGTTGTTCATTTTATTCACCCCTTTGTTGATGAATTGACAAAAGGGGAGAGAATTTTGAGTTTTTATATGCATGCTTTAATCCATGTTTATGCATATATGAGTTTTTATATGCATGCTTTAATTTATGTTTATGCATATACATTTGTGTTTACCTTATGCACTTCATTGACTATCCTTATTGTTTATGCTATGTATGAGTTAAGGAGGAGCTTATATGAAGCTCAACTTTAATCCATGCATATATAACTCCATGAGTTTTGTCATCATCAAAAAGGGGGAGATTGCCTAAAAGCCATCACTCTAGTTTTGATGATGATTAACTCATGTAGTTATAGTCTACTAATGATCTTATACTTATTTATTTTCAGTTATCTATCAAGATCTTAGTAGGTATGTAGCTTCAACAAAAGTGTTTTGAAGCTTACACGAGTTGATTCAAGAGCTTGCGCATCAAGATCACATCTAGCACTCGATTGGAGTCTAGCTCATTTGATCGTGTTTAGATCGAGTCATCTTAGAGATAGAGTTCTATAAGAAGGCTTTGGTTTGTGTTGTTTAGATCTTATGTAAGATAGATAGAGATGATATGCTCAAGTTCACACACACACACTAGTTTCAATATGTTTGGTTTTCATTTAACCGGTTTTTGGATTTCATATCAAAATCATAGATATAATATCTTTCATGTGTATTGAATTTTATCTATACACTCTATGCTTCAAAAAGAGTTTCAATATCTTGTTTATATATATATATATATATATATATATATATATATATATATATATATATATATATATATATATATATATATACATGTTTTGGAGAAAACTATTTTCATTTCAAAAATACGAGTTTTGGAAAATACGGTTTTCGGTTTTAAGCTTAACTTCTAAATCACAAAAATTGTTCAAAATATTTGTAATATGTGTTGAATTTTGATCACACATATTTGCATTTTAGAGTATTTTAAAGAACTTATTTTTGTGCAATTAATATGAATTTATGGGATTTTAATTGAATAAAAAAGACCAATTTCATATCCTTTATCCCTGCCTGTTTTGTGTTGGCAGTCGACCAAACCAGGGGTCGATCGACCGGGCCCGATCGACCGATGTGCACAAGAGCGTGTACGTTTCCAGCCTCTTAGGCCGGTCGATCGCACGGTAGACCGACTGAAGTTCTTTTGCTCTCGGGTAAGGGCGGTCGATCAGGCGATCGACCGAAGGCTTGACAGGTCGACCGGGCGGTCGACCGGTGGTAGGCAATGGTCATATTTCGACCAGATGGTCAAAACTAACATATTTGCTGCCAAAGGATATATTTTTTAAAAGCCTATAAATAGGATTTTCTCTTGGCTGTTTTGAACAACAATTTTGAGAGCTTCTATTTCAATCTTTCTAAGTGTTTTGCAGCAAATTCAAAAAAAGTTTTTGGCTAAAAGTTTTGATTTGTGTTTTCAAGGGTTGGAAATTCAAAGAAAAGAGTCTTTTGAGAATTGGGTTTTTTATTTATATTCTTGATATACATCCAGTATTTTTCCAAGAATTTTCTTTGAGATTTCATCTTCCAAACTCCTTGGTTTTTCTCATAACTTGAGCTATTACATCTTTCCATCATTAGGATCCTTTTGTTGGTGAGAAAGAGTAGTTTGTGGTCTTTTGATCACCAAATGATTATTATAATTGTGGCTACTTTACCTCTGGACTAGAGGAGTGTGATTGAGGAGTTGAGTACTCCCTAATGATTGTAATCCTTTGTGAATATTTTAGAGGATTGGAAATCCTTCTTGGTAAAGGCAGGGACGTAGAGCTGGGTGCTCGAACCTTGAAACAAATCTCTGTGTTTGCGATTTGTTTACTTGTGTTGTTTACTTTCTATTCATTCATTCTTGTATTGTCGATCTATACTCTCACAATAAGATTGCATTGCGCACCTCAAACTCTTATTTAGAGAAATCGCGAGGAAGGAGTTCAGAGCCCTTCACGGGGTATCCGGCTTCTAATCTTACTTTAAGTGATCGTTGTATCATCTCATTTTTAAATTATGCATTGATTAGCATTTCACTTATTCGCTCCCCCTCTAGGTGATTTCAGGAGAGAGAGAGAGAAGATTTTTTGTCTTAAGAATCAGGAGGTAGAGAGAATGTTCTATATGTTTCTGTGTTTAGAAATCATGGAGAGGACCGTTGTAGCGGTTCTTCTGTCCCACGCGCATGTTTCTGCGTTTAAAAATCACGGAGATGACCGTTGCAGCAGTTCTTCTGTCCTACCGCATGTTTCTGCGTTTAGAAATCACAGAGATGACCGTTGCAGCAGTTCTTCTGTCCAACCACGCAAGCGGATTTGGAGGGATCTGCATCCAACACCCGTGACCCGTTAGGCAGTTCTTCTGTCCAACCGCATCTTTCTGTGTTTAGAAATCACGGAGATGACCGTTGTAGCAATTCTTCTGTCCAACCACGCACGCGGATTCGGAGGGATCTGCATCCAACACCCATGACCCTTTAGCACCCGTGTGGCCTGGTCCAAAAAGAACTGGATCGAGTTATGCTCGGACTCCGGCAACAGGCTAGCGGTGGCGCGCGCAGGCATGGTTTCTCCCAAATGCCCACGAAAACTCCAATTACCCAAAAGTCACACTTTTGTTTCCATCTTTCCATATTTAAACGCTTCAAATGTTCACTCCATATCTAATGTGGGACTAAATGTTTTAGCAACATTTAGTCCCCTTAGCTATTGAAAGGCTAACTTTGAACTTGAATATCTCATTCATTCGATATCGGAATTGAATATGTGGCATATATCGTTCATCCCAATGGAAGGAGAACACACTCTAATCATTATCCGGTTGATTCTATCGAAGGATCTCGCCTTAATTCAGCTCAAAGATTCACTTAAATTCTTCATTTTCTCAACACAAAAGTGAATGAAAATTTTTGAAGAAAAAGAAAAGAGCCAAAAAAAAAAAAAAAGGAAAAAAATAATGGATAAAAGTTATGGAAAGAAAACATCAAATTATATTAAAATCCAGAAACATAGCTAAATAGAAATATAAAAAGATAGTTATTTTTGTTCACCTCTACCAAATTAGAAGTGGGAGTCTGATAGCACCATGTTTGGAGGAGAATGATTGAAATGCCTGCGACATGCTTTATACTAGCCATCACTAAATCCTTGTGGACATACTTTTCACTCAAAACAAAATAAAATGTTCTGGACTTACTAAATGTTGGAGTTATGAAAGTAATTGCCAAACCTGAAGTCTCTAGTTTAACGATAGTAAAACCAAATGGTACCAAGAACCTAAGGTATCTCTTTACTAAATAAGTAACAGTTATATTTACTCAATATAATTAGTGTGACAAGTAACTTATCTGTGCTAAGCCGTTTATAAAGAGTTATATGGTGCATTTATAAAGCAAAACATTGCAAAGCAAAAATAATCTTGCTTCCACACACTTTTTGCAATGACAGTAGCCGGTGAGTGTGTTTGTGTGTAGCGGTACTTGTGAAGGGATTCGGTTCATGTGTGTGAACTACACACAGACATATTATAAAACTGTCAATTTTGTATTGACACGTGGATAAGATGTAGGTTTTTAAGGAGACAGACCTCTTATAATATTATAAGAGGGTCAATCTCATGTGTCAATGCAGAATTTGTTCTCTTATGATATGTGTGTGGATCACAAACATGAACCGTACCCCACCAATCCCACGTGTCAACGCGTTTTACACCTTGCGAAGGTATATTAACCCAGTAGTACCCAAGAGCATTTGAAGTTAGCAAACTTTCAACACCTTTCTCTCTCAGTTCCCTTTCCTATATTATGCTCTTCAACCAGTGGTCTCCAACAACGTGTTCCATCCTCAGGTGTAAGCTGATCGAAAATAACTGGAACAATAGGTACGTACAGTTGTGTGCACTATTCTCTTCTATAGATTTATGGGAGCTTGTAGTAGATGGCTAGGAGGAGCCAATGTCACTGGAAGAAGAGGCAACTATGACAAGGGAGTTGAAAGATCAACCCAGGAGTTTCAGGAAGAAGGATGAACAAAGCTTTTTTACACCATTTTATTAAGGTGTGAAAGAATCAATATTCGATATCATTGCAACAACTTAAACATCAACAGAAGCATGAAAGCTACTGCAAAATACGCATAGAGGAGTTGACAGGGTAAAAACTGGTCGGCTCCAAACGACACAATGAGTATGAAAGTTTGGATAAATGAAAGATCTCGAATCAATTTGAATATCATTCAAGAGATACGGTGGTGCTTAATCAGCTTAGGGCGTTTTTGTTTCCTGTAATTGACCCGTAAGTGATAAAATACGAGCAAACCGTTTATTACCGTCAGTCGTAAAACTCACTTGCAGTCTAAATAGTTAATTTTGTGATTATGCAAATATCACTTGCAACTCACTTGCAGCACAAATAATTAATTTTATGATCATACAAATCTGTATTGCAGACACTTAATTGTAATTAAATTAATATTTATTTATTATTAGATTAATCTTTTTAAATTATGAGAAATTTTTTTAATTATTAGATTAATTTCTTATTAATTGGTCTAATATTTTTATTATTAGAATTTTTATTCCTGAATTGGTAATATTTTATATAAAATTAATAGTTTTATTATTAAATTAATTATTTTAATTTTGAAATGTAATATTTTTAATTATTGAATTTAATAATATTTAATATTAGATTGCAATATTAAATATTTTTTAATAATTAAATTACTATTAATATTTTAGTAACGTAATACTTTAATTTTTTTAATATTAGTATTTTATATTTTTATTATTTTTAATTTTTAATTTTTACATTTTTATTATTTATTTTATATTTAATATTTTAATATTTATGTTTTTTTAATATTTATATATTTATATATTTTTATATTTTTTATATTTAGTATATTTAAATCAGCAAACAATTAGTTTTTTTGTCAGCTTTTCAACTTACGACTTCTCAAGTACTAACCAAATACCGTAAAACACAATATATTTTCTCACTTACAATTTTATATTATTAACCAAATACCGTAAAATTTACTTACATAAAACTCACTTACAACTGTAAAAAAATTTACCACTTACGACTTACAGCCACTTACAGCGGCTAAACACACCCTTAAATAAGATGTTGAAGTACAGTCAGATGTCACCATAATGGAAAAAATCATGTGATGTGATCTTTATATCCGAAGTTTGATTATTTAGTTTTAGCCATTGAAAAAGCATATGATTTTGAAGAAATGTCATAGATGATCAAATGGGTTCTCCAACATTCTTAGAAGCATATGTAGGGAAAAGTCATCTTCAACAGGTGTAGAGCAAGTTCTAGTGTCAAGGCTAACTCTTATCACTGACAATGAAGAAATTTTTCCGCCAGTGACTCGGCTTATCGTAGTTTGGAGCAACACCATTGCAGTTGGTGTTTATTTACTGTGTTGAGTCGAGCTACTAGCAGAAAAACTTCTTTGGAGTGAGTGCCAAGAGTCAACCTGAACTTGCTCAACCCTTGTTAAGATGTTGTGATTTCAGGGGTCGCTCCCACGACCGGCTCGGTTAGGACGGTGCAGCGAAACGAACCACAGTATATACTAAAAGGCAACGTGAAGAAGAGATAAAAAAGATATTCCAAAATAGATAAAAAGCTGATACACAATATAACGTGGTTCTACTGATCAAACATATTGTGTGTACGTCCACAAGAGAAGGGGGGAGAAATTTTATTAAAACTTTGAGGGAATACAATAAGAATTACTTACACCTCATACTGAAAAGATTACAAGCCCTTGATGCCCGTCAAGAGCAGCGAACCCTTGTGGTTAAATTTCTCTCACGAATCACTCATCTAGATGAATTATACTCTTAGGAATTACAAATTCATTGGGATTCTTTTCGAATACATTGAAGGCCACCAATAATGGGTTATTTATAAACCATAAAACTCTCCTAATTCTAAACAAATTCTATCAATACGAACAATCACCGCCTTAAAATAAAGGAAACTCGAATCAAATTTGGACTCAAAAAAAACGCAGGAAAGAAAACTGTCAGATCTGACATTAGTCAACTAGGTTAGGGTATTAGTATTAGTCGACTAATACTATTGTCCCAAATCTTAGTCGACTACTCTGACAAATCCCGAGAACCCCAACCCTCTGATGGCCAAGCCTAGTCGACTATACAATGTATTAGTCGACTAATCCAGGTGATTAGTCGACTATAGCTTGATTAGTTGACTACTCCCGTGCACAGATTCTTGTACACGTCTGTTCTTTGATTTTTCGAGTTTTCGTCTACCTTCACAATATATTCACGTCATAATCCTAACAAAAGATGACCTTCACTGCATATACTTCTCGTAAATTTGAAGACAACTCTATAGATCATTTATCAAAATTTCCTCAAACTCGTGTTTTTTCAATGGTCAGAACCACATAATCGAACCTGGGAAGGCAGCTGCATGATCTTTTTGTTGATGATCTATCATCGATCAAACAATAGAGGAACACTGAGTCGAATCAGCAGCGGAAGCGGAAGCATAGACTATCTACAACTAGTAAGCAATCACCACACAACTATGAAACACAAGATTTAATGTAGTTCAGCAATGCGCTTACGTCCACGTGGAGGAGAGGAGAAATATTTATTGAAGAAAATATAAGAGTTACTATGAGATCTCTCTCACAACTCTCAATGCTGGAATTCTAAAATTTCTCTTGAATTCTTGACACACCTTCAAAAGGCCACCCCTGAGGGGTTATATAGGCACCTGAGATGATCCTAATCCAACACGAACTCAAATCAGAATCTCCTTAGAGAAATAGGAAATCCGTATCCAAACCAAAATAGGAGACAGATCTGTATTAGGAAACTGTCAAAAAAAACCTTATTTCTTCTCCAATGAATATGAGACACTCCAATTACTAACAATCTCCATCTTGACTCGTGTTCATTAAGTTCCTCCGTAGATATTGGCCTCTGCTTCATTCACCTTCCTTTCTCCCCTTTTGTGACTTCACATGGCTCCCTCTCAACAGCGCGTTCGCCATTTTACCTTGGAGAACCTTGATAAAGTTCAGAGATGCTCCGAACTTCTCCACCGGGATGGTCTTCGTCATCATATTCGCTGGATTCGTCTTTGTGCTGATCTTTGTCAAATCGATCACCTTATCATCCACGACCCACTGATGTATCTTGTGAAATCTCACATCAATATGCTTCGTTCGCTTGTGATACCTATGATCTTTAGTGAGATGAATAGCAATCTGGCTGTCGCAATGAAACCGAACTGAATCTTATATAATACTGAATGTCTCAACCAATCCTCTTAACCACAAAGCTTCCTTTGACGCCTCAACTGCAACCATGTACTCCGCTGTCGTTGAAAGAGCAATTGTATCTTGCAATTCTGCCTTCCAACTAATGACACACTCAGTTACTGTGAACATATAGCCCATCGTAGATCTTTACTGATCAAGATCTTCTACATAATTCGCATCAACATAGCTTTGTAGTAACCTAAGCTTCCTCGTTTTCAATCTCAGAAATACCAAGCCTAGTCTCGCAGTCCCTTGTAAATATCGTAACACCCACTTTACTGTTTTACAATGTTACTTTTCTGGATTTGACATTAACCAACTTACTGTACTAACTGCATAGGCTAAGTCAGGCCAAGTGCAAACCATAGCATACATGAGTGATCCCACCGTACTAGCATATGGTACTCAAGACATCTCTTCCTCCTCTACTGGTGATTGTGGATACTGTTTGGAGGATAATTTGAAGTGACTTGCAAAATGAGTGGTGACTTGTCTTGCTTCTGCCATGTTGAATCTTTCCAATACTTTGAGAACATAATTCTCCTGAAATAGCCAAAGTCTGTTTGTGCTCCTATCTCGAGTGATCTCCATACCTAAGATCTTCTTAACTTCTCTTAAATCCTTCATGTCAAATTCCTTTTTGAGCTGAACTTTAAGCTTCTGAACATGTGTCTTGTTTCTTACAGCAATCAGTATATCATCCACATATAACAGCAAATATGTCAGATCATCACTCTGTTTGAAATAGACACAACTATCATACTCACATCGGTTGTATTTAGCCTTGATCATGAAAGAGTCGAACCATTTGTACCACTACTTGGGAGACTGCTTAAGTCCATAGGGGGACTTCTTTAGAAGACACACTTTGTTTTCTTTACCTTTCTGAATATAATCTTCAGGTTATTTCATGTTTATCTTCTCCTCCAGCTCACCGTGTAGAAACATTATTTTAACATCTATTTGCTCTAACTCTAGATCAAACTGAGCAACTATCGCCAATAACATCCGAATAGATATATGCTTGACTACATGACAGAAAATCTCATTATAGTCAATACCCTTCTTCTGAGCATATCTTTTGGCAGCCAGTCTTGCCTTGTATTGCTCATTGTCCTTCTTGTGAAAGACCCATCTGCAACCTATTGCCTTGGAGTCCTTTGGAAGATCGACTAACGTCTATTTTTTGTTTCTATCCAAAGACTCCATCTCTTGCTCCAGGGCTGTAATCCACTTGTCGCTGTCATCTGCCTCGATCGCTTCTCTGTAACTGTCAGGTTCTCCTGTTTATGTTACTACTGCGAAAGAGACATGATCTTCATCCCAGCCATACCTTGTTGGTGGTACCGTAACTCTGACTGACCACCTCAACGGTCAAGGTTGCTTTTGAGTAGCCTTCTGTTTATCTCCATCTGAATCTGAGGAGTCCTCTTCTAACCCTTCAGGCCTTTTAGGGCTATCTGAGAACTCTACTCCTTTTTCTTGAGTGTCTACTGCTGAACTGTCTGAAGCTCCACTTTGCGCTTTATCCTCCGTCTCTGACTTTTCTCGCAATATTGAATTTTCATCAAAGATCACATCTCTGCTGGTAAAGGCGCTCTTTTTCTCAGGATCCTAAAATTTGAAACTTTTGATTCCTTTGGTGAACCCAATGAAGATACACTTCTTAGACTTGGACTTTAATTTGTTCCTTTTCTGACTATCAACCAAAACTATATAGCGGGCAACCGAAAATCCATAAGGTTGAATAGTCCATAGATACTCCTCGCCATATCTTCTCTGGGATCTGAAGATCAATAACTGTTGATGATGACATATTTACCAGATAATTCGCATGATTCACTGCTCTGCCCAAAATTCTTCTGATATGTCAGCCTATAATCTGATATTGCGGGCACGCTTTATATATGTCTGATTCGTGTACTCTGCTACTCTGTTTTGTTCTGGTCACGCTAGAATACTTAGCTGGTGTTTAATACCCTTACTTGCTAAGTAGTCTTTGAATTCTTTGGAGATGTACTCGCCTTCATTATCAGACTTCAAGACTTTCACCTTCGTGCCGTCTATTTTTCCACCAAAGTTTTTTCACTCCTTGAACTTCTAAAATACTTTCAATTTCTACTTCAAGAAGTATACCCAAACTTTCCTTAAAAAATTATCTATAAAAGTAACATAGTACCTAACACCTCTAATGGATGCTACTGGTGAAGACACCCCACATCAGTGTGTATGAGATCTAGCAAGCCTTTTGTCTTGTGCTGAGATGTAGAGAAAGCTACTCTACGTTACTTACCCATAATGCAAAATTTACAAAGATCAAGTTTGTAATATTTGATGCCTGTTAGAGTACTCCTTTTGTGTAGGGCTTGAAGACCTCGCTCACTTATGACGCATGTACCAAAGTCTTATAGTATTCTCCTTCTCCGTTGCTGCTGAAGCATCACCAATAATAATACTTCCTGTCAATTTGTACAAGTTTACTGTTCGTTCTCCTTTGAAAATTGTCATGGAGCCTTCAGTAACTTTGATTGCTCTATCTGCACCAAAAAACTTGTACCCATGAGCTTTCAAAGCTCCCAATAAGAGAAGATTCTTCTTTAAATCCGGAACGTGTCAAACGTTCGTGAGAGTTCGAACCTGTCCATCAAACATTCTCATACAGATATTGCTGATGCCAACAGTCTTACACAGGGCGCCATTTCTCATCAGGACAAAGCCTCTATCATAAGGCTTGTAAGTACCGAACCACTCTCTTTTTGGACACATGTGATATGTGCACCCCGACTCAAGTAATCAAACATTTGAGTATTTATCTTTTCCTGACTCAGTTGTCAAGGTATTACATGAATTCTCATCTGCTTCTTCGACAACTCTGGCTTGATCTAACTTTCCACTAGTACTAGCTCCATCAGAATCTTTATCGCCTTTCCTTTTCAACATCTCCTTATATTTCACACAATTTGTCTTAATGTGTCCTGGTTTCTTGCAAAAGTAGCAAGAGAAACTGCTATAAGCTTTTGGATCCCTTTTGGGTCCCCTTACTTTTTGATCTTCCCCTCTGGCCCTTGACAAACAATCCTGAGGTCTTCTCTGTAGAATCTCTCTTCTTTATCAGCTTGTTATTTTGGAGCATCTATCTGAGATCTTCTAACTCTAAGGTCTTCTTACCATACATGATGGTGGTTGCCAAGTGGTCATAACTTGATGGAAGAGAAGAGAGTAACAGAAGAGTTTTGTCTTCTTCTAGCTTAACATCTAAGTCGTTTAAAATTCTATTTAAAGCATTGAGATGTTATAGAATAAATGTATCTTCCTTCATCCGAAGACTGTATAGTTGCTTCTTCATGAAGAGCTTGTTCGACAAACTCTTTGTCATGTACAGGCTCTCCAGCCTACACCAAAGATCAGCAGTTGTCTCCTCTTTCATCACGTTATAGAGGACCTCATCTGATAGGCACAATATGATCGTCGCCTTTGCGAGAAAGTCTTGTTGTGCTACTCATCATCCTCCATCTTCGATGGCTTCTTCTCAATATCATTGCAGGGCCTCGTGTGCGCCCTCCTTCACGAGCAAGGATGTTACCTGCATCTTCCACAACAGGAAGTTGGACTTTCCGTCGAATTTCTCCACCTCGAACTTGGTTGTCGTAGTCGTCTTGCTAGCCATCGCTCTGATACCAATTGTTGATGATCTATCACCAATCAAACAACAGAAGAATACCGAGTCGAAAACTCGGCAGCGAAAGCGGGAGCGTAAAAGATCTACCACTAGTAAGCAATCACCACACAATAAGGAACACAAAAATTTAACGTGGTTTGGCAATGTGCCTACATCCACGGAGAGGAGGGGAGAAATATTTATTGAAGAAAATACAAGAGTTATAATGAGATCTCTCTCACAACTCTCAATTGTGGAATTCTGAAATTTCTCTTGAATTCTTAACACACCTTCAAAAAGTCATCCCTGAAGGGTTTATATAGGCACCTGGGATGATCCTAATCCAATACGATGTCAAATCAGTACCTCCTTAGAGAAATTGAAAACCCGTACTCAAGTCAAAATATGAGACAGATCCGTATTAGAAAATTTCCAAAAAAACCTGAATTTTTCTCTAATTTTTATGAGCCACTCTAAATGCTAACACTTTTCAAGTACGATGATAACTGCAGTACATAACCAAATCTTCTAAGCTTATCAACTACGACCATAACTTTTAAATGAAAATAAAAATTGATTCGAGATCTTTCATCACTAAACTTTCACACAACGTTACTTATGTTTGAAGAACTTTTTTCTCTACCCTGTCAACTTCTCTGTATGTTCTCTGTATTATATACATAACCAAATCTTCTAAGCTTATCAACTACGACCATAACTTTTAAATGAAAATAAAAATTGATTCGAGATCTTTCATCACTAAACTTTCATATGACATTACGTACGTTTGAAGGACTTTTTTCTTTACCGGTCAACTTCTCTGTATGTTTTCTGTATTAGCTTCTGTTAGCACAAGAATAACTAGAAATATGAGGAGGAGGAGCAAGGAGCAAGAGCACAAAATTTCTTTTCTATCAAATTCTTGCTTATTCTTGCTTATCTTTTCATTCAAGGATGACAACACTATTTATAGACTCCTAATGACTCTTGAGATTCTACACACATTGGAATTCCACACACAATGACTCTTAAACTTCCTCACAATGACTCTTAAACTTCTTCACAATAACTCTTGGTAATTACAACTACATAATGCATTTGACCTCTCATCTCCTTAATTAATATTGTATTGGGAACTCCAAGGGACTTTGTTTGAGTTTATCTTTCAACAAATTCCTCCCTTAAACTCAAACATTTTCCATCCTTCATTCCAATCATCTTCTTGCAATTTTCGAATAGCACTGTTGGTAGCGGCTTTGTAAAGATATCTGCCACTTGATCACGACTCGCAACGTGACTCAGTCGCACTTTACCTTTCTTCACATGTTCCCGTATGAAATGGAAACGAACATCTATATGCTTACTCCTTTCATGGTGCACCGGATTCTTTGCCAACTCAATTGCTGATTTGTTGTAACTCGTATTTCGGTCGCTTCGTTTTGCTGGAGTTTTAGCTCACATAGCAAATTTCTCAGCCAGATTGCGTGGCACACGCACCATGATGCTGCCATGTATTCTGCTTCGCATGTTGATAAGGTTACTATTGGCTGCTTCTTTGAGACCCATGTGAAAGCTGTGTCTCCCATATAAAACACATATCCCGATGTGCTTTTTCGATCATCTATATCTCCGCACCAATCACTGTCGGAGTAACCCACCAGTTTGTATTCATGTGTCTCCGAGTAGAATAACCCGAGTGATACAGTTCCTCGAATGTATCGAAGAATCCTCTTGATAGCCTTCAAATGTGAGTATTTCGGTTCCTCCATGAACCGACTCACTATCTCGACACTATATGCAATGTCAGGCCTTGTACATGTGAGATACCGTAGGCTCCCAACTAAGCTCCGGTATTTGTTTGCATCCACTCGATCTCCTTCATCAAATTTTGAGAGTTTCGCACCAAGTTCCATCGGTGTTGATACCGGGTTGCAATCTTCCATCTTGTTTTTCTTCAAAATGTCTTTTGCATACGCCTCTTGGGACACAAATATTCCCGATTTTCCTTACTTAACCTCAAGACCAAGAAAATACTTCATCAGCCCCAAATCTGTCATCTCGAACTCCCGAGTCATCGCTTCTTTGAAGTCTTTTATCATCTCCTCATTATTCCCCATGAATATGAGATCATCAACATAAAGAGCAACAAACAGCAAGTTACCTTTTTTCTTCTTCACATATAATGCATGCTCATGAGGACATTGCATGAACTTGTTCCCTTTGAGGTAGGTGTCGATTCGGGTATTCCATGCTCGCGGCGCTTGCTTCAGCCCATATAGCGCCTTCTTTAACTTCAACACTTTTTTCTCCTTCCCGGCTTTCATGTACCCAGGAGGTTGCTCCACATATACTTCTTCTTCAAGCACACCATTTAAAAATGCTGACTTCACGTCCATCTGATAGATTGGCCACTTGAATTGTGCTGCTTGGGATATAAGAAGCCGAATTGTCTCCATCCTCGCGACTGGAGCAAAGACTTCATCATAATCAATCCCAGCCTTTTGTCTATAGCCTTTTGCTACTAGACGTGCCTTATATCTTTCTATCTCACCTTGGGCATTCATCTTTTTCTTATACACCCATTTTACTCCTATGGGTTGATGTCCTTTCGGCAGCTCCACCAACTCCCAAGTTTCATTTCTTTCAATAGCACTTATTTCTTCATCCATCGCGGCTTGCCATTTCTTATCTCTCACTTCTTCTTCAAAAATGATATTCTCACATCCGCTAGAAGACATACCAAGTGTACTTCGCTTGTTGTCTCGTATAGATCTTGCAAGCTTCGCATCTTCGGTTGTCTTGGTTCTTCTTCATCATCAGATGTCGGAGGGCTTGTCTGTTTGATTATCGGTGTAGAGGTTGATTCTTCTATTTCTTCCTCCTGCGTTACCTCTTTTTGTTGTTCCAATCCCATGCGCTTTCTTCATTCACTTGCACATCTTGGCTTACAACCACCTTTTCTTCGATCGGGTCGAATAACTTGAAAGCTTTTGTCTTCTCGTCATACCCGATGAACACGTACTTCTTACTCTTGTCATCTAGCTTGGTTCTTCTTTGATCCGGTACGTGCGCATAGGCCACACTACCGAATACTCTCAAATGTGATACGGTTGGTTTTCTTCCGCTCCAAGCTTCCTGGGGTGTTTGATCTCCCATCTTCGCATGTGGGCACCGATTTTGCACATACACAGCACATTGCACCGCTTCTGCCCAAAATTCTTTTGGCATGTTTTTGCTCTTCAACATCGACCGAACCATATCAAGAATAGTCCGGTTTTTCCTCTCGGCCACACCATTTTGCTGAGGTGAGTATGGTGCAGTCAAGAATCTTCTGATTCCTTGTTCCTCGCAGTAGCTTTTGAAAGCAGTTGACATGTACTCTCCGCCTCCGTCAGATCGTAAGGCCTTGATATAAAGACCAGTTGTCTTCTCTACTTGCATCTTGAATTTCTTGAACACCTCGAGTGCCTCGGACTTTTCTTTCATGAAGTAAACCCAAGTCTTCCTTGTGTTGTCGTCAATAAAGGTGATAAAGTACCTCTTCTCACTGAATGACTTAGGTGTGATCGGGCCACATATATCGGTATGTACCAACTCAAGAGAACTCCTTGCACGATATTCCGCCCTTTTCTGAAAAGTGTTCCTTGTTTGCTTGCCAAGTACACACCCTTCGCAAAATTTCTTGGTGTAATCCATATCTGGTAACCCGTGGACCATATGCTTCTTTGCTAATTCTGTTAGGCCGCCATAATGTAAGTGTCCGAACCGCAAGTGCCACAATGAGACTTTGTCATCCATGTTGACTTGCAAGCACCTTTCTCGCACACTTCTCAAGTTGAGTTTGAACATCCGATTCTTGGCCATCTCCACTCGTGCAAGTAACCGGCCTCCTTTGTCCTTCAAGTGTAACATTCGATCTTTCATGAAGATCGAATATCCCTTCTCTAATAGTTGGCCCATGCTAAGAATACTACTTTTCATGTCAGGCACATAGTAGACATCCTCAATTGTCCCTTCTTTGCCATTCTTTGAGAAAAGCGTATTTTTCCTCGGCCTTTGACTTGAACCTTCGACGCATCTCCAAATGACACGTGCCCATCTTCTATCTCCTGGATCTCCATAAAGAGATGTTTGTGCCCACTCATGTGATTGCTAGCGCCTGTATCGAGATACCAGACCGAGTCGCTATCAGGAATAATGTCTTTATAGGCCATCATGAGAACACCATCGTCTCTTATCTTCTCTTACGTGACTAGTTTCGCATTTTCTTCTATCTTTTTGTCAGAGTAGCACTCTTTTGCGTAGTGTCCATATTTGCCGCATTTGTAGCACTGGACATTTTGACGATTTAACCGGCCGCCTCTACCACGACCGCGTCCTTAACCACGCCAATTTTGTTGGCTCGGCGGTCCTTTTCTTTCGAGTTGTCTCTGCGTCCGCAGCCTCTACCGTGACCACGACCTCCACGGCCGCGTCCTCGACCACGCCAGTTTTGCTAGGCATACATCGTCTTGTCCTCCTTGATAGTTGCCTTAGATTGTAAGGCCTCTTCGAGCAGATCTTGTTTCTTCTTCTTTCGTTGCTCATGCGCCTCGAGAGAACCGGCGAGATCATCTATGGTCATCTCCTCCAGATTCTTCGACTCCTCAATTGCGCATACAACATTTTCGAAATTCTCGGTCAATGACCGCAGAATCTTCTCCACGACCCTTGAATCGGTTATGGTTTCTCCATTGCGTTTGAGTTGATTCACCACCGTTTATACACGCGTGATGTAGTCAGATACTCCTTCTGACTCCTTCATTTTCATGGCCTCCAATTCACCTCGTAGAGTTTGAAGCCGCACTTGTTTAACACGGTCGGCGCCTTTGAAGACTTTTTGCAAAATCTCCCATGCCTCCTTCGAAGTTGCCGCACTAGCAATCTTCTCGAACCCCGACTCATATACCGCTTGGAATAAGAAGTAGAGAGCGGTCTTGTCTTTCGTGCGCGTTTCTTTCAACGCCTTTAACTGATTCGGCGTCATGTTATCAGTAGTAGCCGGCTCTGTGTAGCCGTTCTCAACTACTTCCCACGCGTCTTGTGCACTAAGCAACACCCGCATCTGAATGCTCCAATTGTCATAGTTCGTCTTTGTGAGGCGTGGTAGCGGCATCTGCCCCAGCAGTGTAGGCTTTTGTCCCAGCGGTGTACTCCCGGAATTCGCCATGGCTGTCACCGACGGTCTTCACCTTCAGCACTTGTCTTCGCTTTCGGTACTTAGTTTCGCCTTCGCACTTAACTTCGCCTTCGGCAACTTGTCTTCGCCTTCACCTTTAGCACTTGTACTCGCCTTCGCCTTCAGCACTTGTACGAAGTGGTAGGGGCGGTCTTCGTAGCACACGCAGTGCTCGTCGCACAAGGCACAAAGTCATGTAGAGTACTCATTCAAAGTACTCGCCTTCAGCAAGAAGTGGATTTTGCTGTGCACTCTCTGGCACGCCATTAGCAAGGAAGTGGATTTGGTCTTCTCCAAGCTTCAAGCTTCAAGCTTCACAATGGGAATCACCTCCCAAAGTAATCACCGCACGAAGGAAAAATAATCACACACTGCCCAAGTCATGCAGCACTTCCTTGAGATTTGATCACAGCACAAAGAACTTGCTGGAAGATGTGATCACCGCCAATGTCTTTTGATTGCTGAGCGCCTCTCGCACTTGCTTCACGCGCTGCCACTGAGCGCTCCTTACGCGCTGCGATCACCGTCAACACGCTTCTTCGATCACTCCACCACGGCTCTGATACCAATTTGTTAGCACAAGAAGAACTAGAAATATGAGGAGGAGGAGCAAGGAGCAAGAGCACAAAATTTCTTTTCTATCAAATTCTTGCTTATTCTTGCTTATCTTTTCATTCAAGAATGACAACACTATTTATAGACTCCTAATGACTCTTGAGATTCCACACACATTGGAATTCCACACACAATGACTCTTAAACTTCCTCACAATGACTCTTAAACTTCTTCACAATAACTCTTGGTAATTACAAACTACATAATGCATTTGACCTCTCATCTCCTTAATTAATATTGTATTGGGAACTCCAAGGGACTTTGTTTGAGTTTATCTTTCAACAGCTTCATGCTTCCTTGATGCTTGAGTTGCTACAATGATCTCGAATGTTCTTTCCTGCTTTTTGGAGATTATCCTTGTTACCCTTCTCTTTGGAAGATTCTGAGTTGATCTTTCAACTCACTTGTCATAGCCGCATTTTTTTTTATGGTGACTCTTGTTCCTTTTAACCATCAATTACTCTCTCCCACGCATCTATAAAAGCAATTAGAGCACAAGCATTTGTATGCATCAATTGTGAAAGGTCTCAATGGTCAAATTTGGAACCTGAGACTGGAACGTTTGTTGGAGGCTGTTGGTTGAAGAAGACAGGGATGGCTCTGATGCTACTTTGTTGGAAAGGTGACCGAAAGAAAAAGGTATTGGACGTTTGCTAACTCAACGACTCTTCGATACTGGGTTGCTACTTCCCACTAGTACCACCACAAACAAATTCTCTCCCAACGGTTACTGCCTTGCACAAAGTGAGGAGGTAATATTATTTTTGCTTTATTTTCTTTCTTGCTTGCTTTATAAGTGAACCATATGACACTTCGTAAAGAGTGAAGTACATATGTAGTGATCAAATTCTGATCTTAAGATGACAACATGTGCCCCCCACCTTCCAACTATCCGAGGTACATCAGAGTTTTCCTTCGAAGTTCATGCTATTTTCGACCTCCTCTAGGTCCTCTCTGCTCCGAGGCTTACTTCGCCCTAAGACTCCAGCTCTGAACTAAACAGCACCAGTAATAGTTCACCCTCGATCACCACCGACAGTGACGCCATCAAATTTTACACCACGGGCAGTTATGGGTAGCGGCGAATCTCCTTGCATGCAATCCCAACAAGCCAACACCATTGATTGCAGCCGTTACAACAAGTCGACATGTGCAAATCGTGCAGTTATAAAGATCTCGCCCGCACCATCTGTATGGTCGGGTATATGAAAAGTTCGTCCACCAACAGAGAAAAGGAGGAATCAATCGAGGATCCAAGAGGATTCAATCCAAAGCCCTTGATAAACACTCAACTTCCAAATTCTTATAATCCTTGTAAAGTGATAATTACAGTGAATCTTTTTCCCCTCAACGTGATTTTTTCAGTTAAGGGTTTTCATGTAAAAATCCTGCATGTCACTCTTTTTTCTGTGACCGTGCTTTGTCAACATGCACTACCCCATCTAATTATCAATCGTTTGTGGCGAAGATCGACCGTAAAATCATTTGTGATAGAAATTCACAACCAAAAACTGGTGCTTTTATTTAAATCTAAGTCCCAACACTCAAGATCTTCCTCCCAATAATCAAAAAAACTTTCTCAAAAAACCTTTTCCACAATGCTGTTGGCTCCAAGAAAGTAAATTATCACCCTCAATGGCGCTACGTCTAAAGGTAAGGCCATCAGCACCATTAGGGGTACTGTCCCCCACCTGTCGACGATCAGTCACGTACCACCGAGGACACTAGCTCCCCCTCACCTTAGAGGGTAGGCACCCGTGTCCAACCACCACAGCAGCCCAAAGATCATCTCCTTTAGATGTTCGCCGACATGAAAGAGAAACAAACCCAATCTGATCGTGATCAGGAGCAGACGACTCTCGACCGCGAGAATGTCATCCATGAATAAGAGTGTTAAGACAGCTTAACAAACCAACTCCAAACTCAAATCACTACCCTCCAAGACATCACGACCTCGACGCAATTGGAGAGCGAGCTTGGAACTGGAGAATCTCCTGACTTTCAAGCCCTATATGAGTGGATTCATAGACATATTAAGGAGGCTAAGTTGCAATTTGACAGGCGATCAACGCTTTTAACTGCCAAAGTCTCTGACTACCCTCTCTTCAATGAGATCCTAGGGTGCGAGTTTTCAAAGAAATTATCGACCCTGACCTTTGACTACAATTCTGGAGTGAGCGACTCGGTCCAACACATCAGGCATTTTCAGAACAAAGTGGTGATCTAGTCGCACAACAATCTGATCATGTGCCTCAACTTCCTTTCCAGCCTGAAAGGTGTGGCCTCAGATTGGTTCTACTTTCTGCCTCCATAATCTCTCCACAACTTCGAGGAAGTGCCTGAAATATTTTTCACCCAGTACGCATCTCGCTGAGAGACTAAGAGAAACAACCACATCTTCTCATCGTCAAGATGAGGAAGATCGACAACCGCAAATCTTATATCGGCTACTTTCAGAGCCAATTAGCCAAGATCCCCAATTGCGGTGAGGACATCTCTGCACTTATGTACATTAGTAGTTGCAAGTCTCTCACCTCTTGTACAAATATTTTCTAAGGCACAATGTCACTCAGATGAGCGAGATTTTGTCCCAAGCTCAACCCTACATCTAGTTAGAAAAGACAATGAAGACTTCTTCAACCACTCTCCGTGAAGCTTGACGACCATAGAGGGAAGTCGAAGTCTCCGCATAAAGCCTCCATCCATGTCCAGGATTAGAGCCAGGGGTAGCCTGCCTATAAGATACATGCGCTCTCGATCCTCTCACCGAGCCTACCAACTGATAGAGCAATTCACTCCTTTTAGGCTCCTCATTAATGACGTCTTCAACAGCATCAAGGATCAACTCTAGATCAGGCGTCTGAAACCCATCCAATATAATCTATCACATCCCAGAGCAGAAGAGTATTGCTCCTACCATGACGGTAAAGGGCTTAAGATGATCCATTGCCGGAGCCTCCGAAGGTACCAAAAAGAGCTTATCCGCAAGGATTTTCTCAAGGAGTATATCCTCACACACAAAGCAGTCTTCGGATCCAGACAGTCGAGCACTCTTCCTCTCCAACCACAGCACATGATCACTCAATACAAAGAAATCGAGTGATCCGATCTGACCTCCCTAAATAGGGCAGTATCACTATCCATGGCCTCCCCTGTACTTTTATTTTCATCCTATTATCAAATAAAGTTATATTCTGCTCCCAGCCTACTCCGCTGCGCGGGTATCTCTCCCACTCGGAGTCCAATACCTATACGCTCCATTGTGGGTTCCACCCTCGCTCGAGGATAACAGCACAAGTAACAACCTATGGGATGCTCCCATCCTACAAGCGAATGTACCTCTGGTAGTTTTTCTCTACTGGGCGTGAAACACAAATGCTGACCTACGGGCTCCCCTTATCCTACAGGCAAATCCATAGGCGAATGTACCCGTGGTAGTTTTTCACCCTTGGTAGTTTTTCTCTACCAAGTGCAAAACTCAAACGCCAGCGTACGGGCTCCCTTCATTCTACAGGTAAATGTATCCCTTGTAGTTTTTCTCTACCAGGCGCGAAACACAAACGCCAGCCAACGAGCAGATGAATCTTTAACCAAATTGATTGAGTTTGAACCTAGACACAGAAATATAGAATTTTAGAACTTAAGAATAGAATGTGCAAGTACTCAATACTACCGCTATAGCAAATGGCTATGCTGGTAGTGATCCACAAGGAGGGACTAGCGATGAAATTTTTTTTAGTAAGTTCTCTTTTATATTACAAAAAAATGGTTAAAGATCTTTTTTAGTTCTTTAAAAGAAAAGAAAATATAAGTTACAGTTAAGTTAAAAAGAAAGTGGTAGATTGAGAAGGTAGAGAAAATGGAAAATGAATTTATACAAAGAAATTAAAAGGAGTGAAAAAGAGTTGGGAGATTGTAGTGTTGGTGATCTAAACTAAAATTAAAAGAAAATAAAATTAAAACCTAAAAAACTTACTTATCTCTTTGGCGCCTGTTTACCTTTGACCCGTATCGACGATATACCTTTGTTTGAAGACAAGCGAAGTATGACAAATAAGATCTTTCCCATTCCCGATTTACACTATGAAATGAAGGGGCAAGCTACACTATCATAGAAAGGGATATCCATTATCATAAGCCATCAACGGCACTTGCAAGGGCAAGGCAACTTCGAGGCTATTGAAGTCATTTGGATTCACAAACACAAAAGACGGAAGCAAACAAATAAGAATAGAAAAGAAAAGAAAACTTCGATTCGATTCAAATAACAATGAAGAAAAGATTACTTACACCAGTGTCACCCTCAGTACAAGCTTGTTCTCATTCCTCCATGAAAATCTCCTATCCTCTCAGTTACAAAAAGAAAATAAAAATTACATAAAAGAAAACTAAAATCATAAGTTACAAATAACAGAATAGCTTAAATTTTACTCTCTACTTGATCGTCTTCTGTATACTGAGATTTCTCAGTATTTATAGGCAAAAAACCCAAAGGGGGGAAGCGTACTAAGATAGGGGAGGAAACGCTCCCAATAATCTTAATTTGGCTGCGTTTCAGCGGCCTGGGTGTGGCCAGGTGGCCACAGCTGGGAGGTACATGTGCCTGCTCTGATGCTTTGGCTTTATCTCCAGCTGGATTTTTAGTTTGCTTCCTGGATTGACGAAACCTCATTTTTCTTTAGCTTTAACCAATTGATTTGTAGATATCTTTGTTTCAACCAGTTTTCAACTGATTTTATCTTCTCTGATTTGTTCTGATTTTTTATTTCGAATTAATTCTGAATTAAGTTAGAATTTTGATGGGTTTTTGGGCTCGTTTCTCTTCCCACTCCTTTAGCAGTAGGCCTGCACATTATTAAATAAAAATAAAACTTGTTAATAGGATTTATTAGAAAATAAACATGGTAATGTGATACTATAAATGTAATATATGTGACCGATCACAAATCGTCACTCTGCTGTGGGTTTCACCCCCACTCGGAGTAGACACTTTCAACCTATTGATGGGTTGCACCCACATTTGAGGTTCTTACCAAGTTCACAGCTCAGTTAATGGGCTAAAATCTCCACTTGGAAGTAATCGTGAGCCCAACTCTACTGCTAGGATTTCTCTACTCGAAGGCCAACTCCGCTGCTGGGATTCCCTACACTTGGAGGTCCGGATTGTCACTCGGTTGTGGTTCCACCATGCTCGGAGCAGACACATCCAAAATGTCACTGGGTCACATCCCACTTCAAAACCATTTTTGCAAATAAATATTTAGGAGAGCCTATAACTTCACAAAACATATGGTATATACATGAGGGTTTCCTTATTTGAATTATCCCCTCAACGTCTAGTTTCTTGTGGTTAGATGTTGGTGAAATTAAGCGTTCTAGAAAGGTTGATCACCCAGGTATTATCGAATACAATCTTTGCATATGCCTGTATATATTATTCATCATGGGATAACATGGATTATTATGTTTAGGTTATAACTGCACACGAAATATAGTATACACATAAGGGTTTGCTTGTTTGGATTATTCTCTTGACGTTCTAGTTTCGTGTAATTAGAAGCTGAGTATACATAATTTTGTTCACCTAATCTGTTTAAATTATGTCAAGTTTAATTAACTTTTATTACTCTTATCATGTTGCATCTAACATTTAATTTAAGTCATTCCATTGCATGCTTGTGTGTGTGCAATATCCTTCCTCCTCTCATCCAACGGGCGTTTGTATCCCTGGTAATTTTCTTCTCAGCCTATAAGTTCTCTCCATTATAGGTCCTACCCTCACTCGGGGCCCTACTTTGTAGCAGGAATTCTCTCTCTCAGAGTCCCAAGTTCACTGCTCTGCTGATGGGTCAAGCCCCATTGCTGAGATTTTCCCTACTTGGAGGTTAGAAATTTGCAGGTATCACTGATGGCACTACCTCATTCAGAAACAACACTGCAGGCTTGCCAAATCACTCTTAGAACAAACCAACCACACCGATGATAAAGATCAACACGCCGAAGAGACATGATCATATCAAATTCGAAGAGCCAACGATAACACAAGCCAAGAAAGATCTAAACAAGTATTTCCATTCCAAAGAAATTTATATATGTTTTATACCGAAAAATCATTTCATTCCTAATACATTCCTCCAAATACATACTTAATTACATCTAACAGAGTGATACAAGGCTTTATTATACTTCTATGTTTACATTTTCTGAAAAGAAATAAAGATGATCCTGATCTGATCCCTCCATCCTTTCGCTACGTCACACCATATCTCCGAACTCCGAGAGCATGTCCTTAAGAGAATATCCGTTAGAAGACACAACCTCATTGCTCACACTACTACCCAGAAGACCCTATAAGGAGCTCCAGAAGGTTCCTTCACAAAAATAAGAAATCCTCCAGATAAAAGATTTTTTAATCTCCGCGTGGAACACACCTTCAATGAAGCAAGACCGGAACCGCCATCCTCCACCCATCTCAGAGAATTTCAAAGATCTCCAAGAAGCCCTCTAAAGTCATGGCAACACCCCGGACTCCAGATGAACTCTGACAAGACACAAGAGGCAGCGATGTCTAACACTAAGGGAACCTTTAAGACACATAAGATAGTGATGATATGATATCATATGCCTGTACTTTGAAGAAGAGGTCTGCTCTGGGAGAGAAAGTGATTCATCGGTAGAGCCCCAAGGAAAACACACCATTATCTCTTCCTATTGCTCACCACACAGAAGGAATTCCAAACTCGAGGCACCGACGTCCGAGCAAATTGAAACATGCAAGACATGATCGGACATCTGTGGAATCGCGCTAGCAACCCAAAGCTATCTAGGACAACTTCTAAACGGAGACAGACTCCCACTTGTCACTCCTGATGGCGACACCCTGTCACAACACCTAATGTATCATAATAGGTTCATCACGATAACTAATGTATTATATAAATCATACTCCCGCATGGCAAGAGCCTGACCACCATCTTCTCCACCGTCATCATGTCCCTTTCCTTCCTCCACTGATGAAGAAGAAAGAAGAAGACATGACCCAGCAAAGCAGAGAAGGACTTTAAAGTAAGGATTTCTTTAGAAGACAGTAGAAATGGTCTTCATTCAAGGATTTCGCTCTATTTATAGTGTAAGAGAAGTCTCCAATTCAAATTTCTAATCCCTGAAAAGCCGGTCCACATCCCAAAATTTTCTGTTAACTGAATCAGCAGAAGATCAACTATCGCTGCCCTACCTCCCAGTCATTATGTCTTTAGAATTCAAAGAGGCACAGGACCCGACCCATGAGAAATCTAGCTGACTGATGCGATAGCTTGCAACTAGTTGTACAATCTGTAATTAAATCCTGAAGATCGCATTTACGATCCAAATTCTCATCTTCCCATAAGCATCAAAAATATTAAAAGATCTCCTACCAACTCTACTTTTTCAACTTCCCATCCACAGGCTCCGACAAGTGAAAGAGCGGGTGTCATCTGTAGTTGTCAAATTCTGATCCCATTCATGGTGACGACATGTGTCCCTTAGGTACATCAGAGATTTCCTCCAAAGTCCATGATATTCTCAACCTCCTCCAGATTCTCTCCGCTCCGAGGCTTACTCTGCTCTGAAGGCTCGAACTCTGAACCAAGCAACTCCAGTAACAGTTCACCCTCGATCTCCATCGATAGTTACGCCATCAAATTTTCCTCCATGTTCGTAACGCGTGACGTCACTCAGCGAGGGCAGTTATGGATAATGGTTAATCTCCCTGCATGCGATACCAAAGCACCACTAATTGCGCCCTTTATAACAAGTCGAGATGTGTAAATCGTACAGTTACGAAGATCTCGCCCGCATCATCTGTTTGAGTTGAGTATAAGGAAAGCTCTTCCTCCAACGAAGAAAATGAATAATTAATCAAGGATCCAAGAGGATTTAATCCAAAAACCCCTGATAAACACTCATCTTCCAAATTTCTATAATCTTTTTAAACTGAAAATTATAGGGAAGCTCTTCCCCGTCCCTATGATTTTTCCCAGTTATGAGTTTTCACGTAAAAATCCTGTGTGTCACACTCTTTTCTGTGATCGTGCTTTCTTAACGTGTGCTACCATACCTAATCATCTGTCACTTGTGGTGAGGATCAACTGTCCAATCACTTGTAGCGGAAAATCACCACCACAATATAGAAGTTACATGTAATGCCAAATACTTTGAGTTAATACAAAGGTTACTAAGTAACTATACCTTAAATTATTCGGTATTGTTTTGGTTAATAGTAGTGAATATAAATGATTTTAAGTTTGTGCAATTACTTTCATAACTCCAGCAGCAATTTACTTCTATACTAATTTTTTTCCGAGCTCAAATGGACTAGCTAGCTTGTAGCTAGGAAGTAAAGACCAACTTCAGAGACAAGGTCAAGATAAGCTATTCTTATTAGTAACGCGGAAATAATGTTGAATAAGGAGTGGTATCATATTACAGGATTCTCTTGATGAAGATATATAGAATTGATTTAATGAAACAGAACTAAAAATTGATTCAATGAAACAGAACTAAGAATCTCTTGGAAATGAAAATTCTTTCCCACATTTCGCATAATTACACAAATTCCTGGACATCATCTACGATTTGTTTAGCATCTTTCATGTTCTCACCTTTACATTCATTGCTCACCTCGACTAGATTCTTCCACTCATAGTTTTGCTTCTTGTACTCATGCCTACTTGCAAACACCAAAAACACAATGAAATTTATCACCCCCAGCACTGCAAGCATCCCATAGAAGTAGTCCAACCTCCCTTTGTTCAAGTTGTTCCTGATCCAACCACCATTGGTGGCCTTGCCAACCAGAGAAACCAACAAGCTACTCAGAAAGAAGCCTAAGGATAGCGTCGCAAGAAACAGACCTGTGCTCATCGATTTCATCCTTTCGGGTGCTTCTCTAATGAAGAACTCAAGTTGACCCACATATGCAAAAGCCTCACCAGTTCCTACCAAGCAATATTGAGGAACAAGCCAGAAGCAACTAATTCTTTTCCCATCTTCAACAAAGAAGTGCCTTCTTTTATTCTCAACAATTGCAGACACAACCATGGCGAGCATCGAAAATATGAGGCCTATTGCGACCCTCTGGAGACTAGTCATCCCTTGCACATTACCCGTGAATTTGCGAGCAAAGGGTACGAGAAGTTTCTCATTTAGGGAAGTGACGGTGAGGATGGTGATGAAAAGAAAGAAAGAAAGGGAACCTGATGGGAAAACAAAGGAGCTGATATTGCGATTCATGTATGTGCCTGTTCAACTGAGAAGGTTGTCATTTGGGAGTAAACTGTCCAGAATAGGATGCATGTTGACCAAATGGGCAGAAGCTTGAGTATCATCTTTACTTCTTCAACTTGGGTTACAGTTGATACCATTTTGGCATTGCATTTTTCATCACTCACATCATGAGGATTTGAGGTTGAATTGGATGTTGAAATTATGGCTGCTTTGTCAAGACACCTGCACATACAATTTGCTCTTTTATTGCCTGTAGAAATCAAACTTCATATGGTTGATAAAATTAGAAACAAAACAGTATATAACTTTCTTAATTCGATAGTTCATTCATTTGTATTTAGTACTATATATCTAGAACTTCACTCCTATCACACAACAAATAAAACATTCAATTCACAGCAAACCAACGAGCAAAACATGATCTTGCAAAGGGCATAAGATAAAGGAAAATATGGAGTGGCAAAACCAGAAGAAGAGTTAAATATGAACAATACTAAAGGTTATCATTTCCTCTCTTAGAGAGTAAGATGCAGAGAAGAGCAATATCAAAGATATGTAGTCAACACCCGCCCCCCCCCCCCCCCCCCAACCCCACCCCCACACCCCCGCCCCCCTCCCCCCAATGGTTCCTTTCATCATTTGTGTAAGATGAAAGGTGAAAAAGTGGATAGTTTCTCTCCATATTCATACTATATTTTTAGCGTTTTAGAAGAATAGGAAAGTCTTTAAAATCTCTTTCCGAGCAAAAAAGACATTTAATTAAGATTTTGTTAGTTGACGTGGCAACAATCTAATGTCACATCTCATGGACTTTTTTTTTTTTTGAGTAAAAAGTGTGTTGGGGGGGGGGGGGGGGGGGGGGGGGGGGGGGGGGGGTGGTGGTGGGGCGTTAATTAAAAAGAGCTTTAACTAAGCAAACCCAAAAGAAATCAAGGTACAATCATGTCTCTCACATATAATTTGTACGAAAAAATAAAAGAATAATTGATCTCGTACTCTTCTCTCCAACGTGTCTGATTCCTCAAGAAGCCCTCAAACTAGCCCGGCCTGTTACTAGTGAGCTTAAAAAACCTCGCATTGCATCGATAACGCTCTTGGTGTGGGAGAAAAAGACGTAGAATGAGGTTAGAACCATTATGGAAAGAAAGGCAAAGCAAATATACTCCGGCTAAGTGGCTTAATTAGATGGACATAACCCCAGCCGCCACCACCTGGCTACCTTATAAATAGGATGAACTATGAGACCTAACTAATCCCTTTTTGTTGCATTTTTCTAACATATCTGTGTTTTTGTATGATGTGACATGCTCGTCCCTTTGGAAGGAAAGTTGTAATGTGGTTATTTGCCATGCAAGTTGTCTCATAGTTGCTGAGGGCGTAGTGTGGATGTCGAAACTCATAAACCATGGAAAGGTGATGCTCGTGCAAGTCAATATGCGTGCGAGTGGGGGATATAGGTTTATCGGGTTTTAGATTAAAAACCAGACCCATTAAGGTAATGGCTATTTGGGAGCCCACTCCATTACATAAGGAGATATGTGTCGATAGAGAGGATGAATCTAGACACAAATTGGTTACTAAACGATTAGGGTTTCCTGTTTGATCCATCACTTTGATTATTGATTGGGATTCAATCTCAACAAAATAGATCGTTTTAATTTGTTGCTAAAGTTTTAAAAAAAAAAAAAAAACACCTAACCCTAACTCTTTTAATATGAGAGCTATCATATATGAGAAAGAAATAATAGACAACTAATGCAAGAAAAGAATGTTGGGAATTAATTCATCTATAATGCGGAATAAAACGTCCATGGATCAAGAATCAACCATACATCTCAAGAATCATATATTGCAAGACTTTCATAATAGAAAACCCTAATCTATTCATACCTGAGGCCATTGATGAAGATTGAATGGAGATTGGAGAAGATGTTGAATCCTTCCTCTGGAATCTGCAAACCCTAACTTGCAATGGATCCTCTTTTCTCTGCTCCTTTCCTTTCACAAAACTCTCTGTACTTTTCACGATGGATTCTCACGATCAAAAAATGAGCGTGAGTTTTGTTTCTTTACAGGAGGAGAAAAGTGGGTCGCACATTTGCAAAAAGACCCCTTGAAAATAAACCTTTCCATCATGGTATCTTTTCTATTTTCAAGTGACCAAATAACTATATAAATGTGACAATTATATGGGAATCCTTTATATCAGTTAAACTTAATAGGAATCCAATGCAAATACCAAGGTTATGTGGGCCACTTTAATATGAGATTAACATTCTCCCACTTGGACCACTAACCGATTAGGTTAAAAACTTTAGAAAACATAAGTAGAGAAAAGACTCATTTTCAAAATCATTTTGACTCCATTGGATTCCATACAGAAAAACCTGACATGTGCACAAATTTAAAAAACAACAACTGATAAGCCCAAATATGTAATACTGTAATACTGCAATTAGCTTAGACTATCAATGCGAGTCATAGCGGTTATACAACATCCACGTCATACTCCCTTCTATGTACCACAACATTGATAACCCTTACTAATTGAGTCCATAACCATAATGACCCCTGTAATTGTCTTGTAAAGACATTTCCTGTTTAACATACATCCATACAAAATATGTGTACACACAATTGGATAACAGGAAATAGAGAAACAAACTGTTATTTGTACAACAATGTCAATTACACAAGTACCATATACACATTTACAGATTACCCAAAAGACCCATCCTTACAACATGTTCCTTAAATGTCTTTGGAGGCAATCCTTTAGTCAATGGATCAGCAACCATTAAGGTGGTACTTATACTTTCAATTGACACCTTCTGTTTCTCAACTCTTTCTCTAACCACCAAGTACTTCAGTTCTATGTGCCTAGAACCATTAGAGTACTTACCATTCTTAGAGAAAAATACGGCTGCTGTATTGTCACAATATATCTTCAGCGGCTTGGCAATAGAGTCAACTACACCAAGTGCTGAGATAAAATTCCTCAACCATAGTGCATGATTTGTGGCTTCAAAACAAGCTATGAACTCAGCCTCCATCGTGGAAGAAGCAATGAGAGACTGCTTCACACTCTTCCACGAGATTGCCCACCTGCTAGCAAGAAAACAAATCCTGAGGTAGACTTCCTGCTATCTGGGCAACCACCAAAATCTGAGTCTGAATAGCCGATCACCTCCAACTGATCTGATCTACTGTATGTGAGCATATAGTCCTTTGTCCCCTGAAGATACCGCATAACCTTCTTAGCCAACTTCCAGTGCTCCATTCCTGGATTGCTTTGGTATCTTCCCAACATCCCAACTGCATAACTGATATCCGGCCTGGTACATGTGCTTGCATACATCAAGCTCCCAACAGCTGATGCATACGGAATTTTCTGCATCTGACCCTTTTCTAAGTCATTTCTGGGACACTGGCTACCACTTAATCTGTCACCCTTCTGAATGGGTGCAGGACTAACTGAACACATTTCCATATGGAATCTTTCCAAGACTCGATTGATATATCCTTTCTGAGACAATCCTAGCAATCCTCGAGATCTATCCCTGAAGATCTCTATGCCAATAACATAATTTGCCTCACCCATATCAACCATCTGAAAGTTCTTGGTTAGATAACTTTTAGTTTCATACAGCAAACCAAGATCACTACTGGCTAATAAAATATCATCTACATACAGAACCAAGAAAATAAACTTGCTCCCACTGATCTTTAGATATATACACTGATCAACAGTGTTTTCTGTAAATCCAAAAGAGGTAATGGTATCATTAAACTTTATATACCATTGTCTGGAAGCTTGTTTAAGTCCATATATAGATTTCTTTAATTTACAAGCCAAGTGTTCTTGTTCTTTAATTGCAAACCCTTCAGGTTGCTCCATGTAGATATCCTCATCCAAATCCCCATTTAGAAAGGCAGTTTTCACATCCATCTGATGTAACTCCAAATCATAATGAGCTACAAGTGCCATAATGATTCTAAGAGAATCCTTCTTAGATACTGGAGAGAAGGTCTCTGTATAGTCAATGCCTTCTTTCTGAGTGAAACCTTTGGCCACAAGTCTAGCCTTATATCGTTCGATATTGCCTTTAGAGTCGCGCTTGGTCTTAAAGACCCATTTACACCCGACTTTCTTACAGTTATAAGGCAATTCAACGAGATCCCAGACTTGGTTTTGGTCCATAGATTTTAACTCATCTTTCATAGCATCAACCCATTTACTAGAATCATTGCATTCTATGGCTTGTGAAAACGAAACTGGATCTTTATTTACCCCAATATCATAATCAGATTCCTGTAGATATACCACATAATCATCTGAAATGGCAGATCTTCTTTCCCTTTGAGATCTTCTCAAAGCTGCCGGTTGTGGTGGTTCTACAACATTTTCAATGGGAATATCCTCATGGAGTGGTGAACCAATATTAATTTGTTGTTCTGGAATCTCAACTTGATGATCAAGCTGAGGTACAACAATTTCTCTTGAAGGAAAGGTAATTGGGATATTTACTCTTACAACTTCAAGATCTACTTTTCTTGGTTCATCACTCCCACTAAATTCACCATTCTCTAGGAATCTGGCATTACCAGTTTCAACTATTCTTGTACTATGGTTAGGGCAATAAAATTTGTATCCCTTAGACTTATCTGGATAACCAATGAAATACCCAGATATTGTTTTAAGTCTAATTTCTTTTCTTGTGGGTTATATATTCTGGCCTCTGCTGGACAACCCCAAACATGTAAATGTCTTAAAACTGGGTTTCCTACCAGTCCACAGCTCGAAGGGAGTTGTAGGGACTGCCTTACTAGGAACCCTGTTTAAGATATACATAGCAGTCTTTAAGGCCTCACTCCACAATGAATTGGGTACTTTAGAGAAGCTCATCATGCTCCTAACCATATCCATAAGAGTTCGGTTTCGCCTTTCAGCAAACACCGTTCTGCTGAGGCGTACCAGGCATTGTGTATTGAGCACAAATGCCACGCTTTTCTAGGAATTTGGCAAATGGGCCAGGATGTTGTCCTGACTCATCATATCTACCATAATATTCACCACCTCTATCTGATCTTATGATTTTAACCTTTCTATCTAACTGTCTCTCGACTTCTGTAATGAACACCTCAAGGATGTCAACAGCCTGAGACTTTTCATTAATTAGATAAACATAACCATACCGTGATAGATCATCTATAAAGGTAATGAAATATCTCTCTCCAGTAAAACATGGAATGGAAAGAGGTCCACAAATATCTGTATGAATTATTTCAAGGAGGTCTTTACTTCTTGTGGCACCTTTCTTAGTGTGTTTAGTTTGTTTTCCTTTTATACAATCTACACACATATCAAAATCAGTGAAGTCCAGGTCATCCAAAATCCCAGTCTTCACTAATCTTATTATTCTATCCCTGGAGATATGCCCCAGTCTTCTATGCCACAAGATAGAGGATTTTTCATTTATTAAGCCACGTTTTATACCAACATTCGAATGCAGAGACAATAAAGATTGTGCAAAACTCATCATTCAATGAAATTTTATATAATCCATCACATAAAATTCCATGCCCAACCGGCATTGAATTATACATTAAAGAGAGTTTTCCACAACTAAATAAAACAGAATATCCAAAAACATCTAATTTGGATACAGACATTAAGTTCCTGGAAATTGAAGGTACATAAAAAGTATCCTCAAGATTCATCTGATGACCTGTCTCCAAAAGTAGTCGATAAGTACCAACATATTCGACCTCCACTTTCAGACGGTTCCCCATAAAGATGAATCTCTCACTTTCCTTCGGTTTTCGGGTTGTAAGGAATCCCTGCATTGAATTAGTTATGTGAGTTGTGGCTCCAGAATCAATCCACCAAGTGTCAGAAGGAACTTCAGTAAGATTTGATTCATAACATACAAAAGAAAGATTTGTACCTTTCTTTTCGAACCAAGCTTTCCTCTTGTTGCAGTCCTTCTTCACATGTCCCTTTCTGCCACAGAAGTAGCATTTGACAGTGAAAGCTTTTCTATGACCTTGGCTACTTTTCCCATGGTCATTTCCTTTCTTTGATGGAAATTTCTTACCTCTTCCATATTTACTTTTCTTATGGATACCCCCTGAAGTTACTGCCAACACTGAGTGCTGTCCTTCTTGCCTCAGTCTCACCTCCTCTTGAACACACATACTAGTTAGCTCATTCAAGTTCCACTTATCCTTATGAGTATTGTAGTGGATCTTGAATGGCTCAAACTGTGAAGGAAGTGAGTTGAGGATGAATTGAACCAAGAAGGACTCATCAACCTTCATACCCAGTGATCCTAGCTTAGCAGCCTTGTCAGACATGTTCAGAATGTGTTGCTGAACTCCTCTATTACCATCATATTTCATGGTGGTAAGTTCAGCCATTAAGGTACCAGCTAATGACTTATCTGCTGACTTAAATCGGTCCTTTACTGCAGACAAAAGTTCCGATGCACTAGTAGTATGTGGGAGAGAAGTCTTGATGTTATTAGCTATGGTCATCTTTATGAACATTAGACTGAGCCTATTAGACCTCTCCCAAGCTTTGGCATGGCTGACCTGTTCTGCTGTACTCTCAGCAGTTACTTCATCAGGTTTGTCAACTATTAAGGCCATGTCTAGGTCTAGGACACCCAGTGTAAACTGTACATGTTCATACCACTCTGAGAAGTTTGTACCATCCAAGGCCGGAATGCTAGTGGCATGAGTGTGAAGAGAAGTGGGGACGTTCACTGAAACATAATAGGACATAGCTCACATTAGGCCACGAATCAATACAATAACTTTAAATTTAATTAAGATGAACTATTGATATCACTCAGATTTCTCCTTTGGGCGAAACCTAAGCATATCTAGTGTTCACTCTTTAGGTGAGAACTTTTATCACCTACGTAGGTCTAATATAATTTATGCCAACTTAGATAGTAAGTCATGTTACCTTTGGGTATTCACTTCTACACCACTAGGTTGCATAAATTACACTATCCTACCCCGGTTCATAATTATTCGAAAGAGACTTTCCTTTGGGCCAGTCCCAATCTCCTAACTAGAACCGCCACCGAGAATATTATTGTCTTTACTGTCTACCTCATTAACATGTCTTTTATGTAGTTGTATATTCATAAGGTTTACTAACCTAGGTCACTTTGGCAACTACTAAATCAATAAGCCTTATGAATACAAACTAACCAATAATATTCTCTAATTCTATTATTTGTGTAATGCCATAATACTACAATACATTACTTGACCAAACATCAATCAATATTAACACAATAGCTTAAATGTGTTAACAATCATTAAGGATTGAATTAAGCAACAATTAGTCGACTACATAGTATTATTAGTCGACTTGGGTCAAGTCAAGTCGACTACAGGTTTAGGTCTAGTCGACTAGGGCAAACAAGGATTAGTCGACTATACCTACATGACTAGTCGACTACACATTTTATCAGTCGACTAGGCCAAAATTACAAGTCGACTAGAAACTTTATCAGTCGACTACAGGTTTATTAGTCGACTCCTGTTAGAATCCAAACTCTCGGTTAAATATTAGTCGACTTGGCCAAAAGGTTAGTCGACTATACACTTTACTAGTCGACTAATCAAAAACCCAAGTCGACTCCTGTTAGAAACAGAGAGTCGGGTAACTTTCGGGATGGACTATTAGTCGACTAATCAATCCTATAGTCGACTAATAGCCCACGATCCAGTTACCGAACAGCAGTTCCAGATTATGCCCGAATCCCAAAAATTATGGAAAAATCGGGAAAAATTAGGGAAAATTAGGGTTTCTAAAATCCTAAATTTGATCCTTATTAATTGCATAATTAGAGGAATGTATATATGATTTTAGGGTTTCCAAGAATCCTCTTCAATTCTACAATTAAAGATCAAAATCTGGATTTCATGAATTGTTAATTAAAAACCCTAACTTTTCATAATTCCTAAATCCAAGATGTATCGATTCTTTAATCATGGCTCTGATACCAAATGTTGGGAATTAATTCATCTATAATGCGGAATAAAACGTCCATGGATCAAGAATCAACCATACATCTCAAGAATCATATATTGCAAGACTTTCATAATAGAAAACCCTAATCTATTCATACCTGAGGCCATTGATGAAGATTGAATGGAGATTGGAGAAGATGTTGAATCTTCCTCTGGAATCTGCAAACCCTAACTTGCAATGGATCCTCTTTTCTCTGCTCCTTTCCTTTCACAAAACTCTCTGTACTTTTCACGATGGATTCTCACAAAAAAATGAGCGTGAGTTTTGTTTCTTTACAGGAGGAGAAAAGTGGGTCGCACATTTGCAAAAAGACCCCTTGAAAATAAACCTTTCCATCATGGTATCTTTTCTATTTTCAAGTGACCAAATAACTATATAAATGTGACAATTATATGGGCATCCTTTATATCAGTTAAACTTAATAGGAATCCAATGCAAATACCAAGGTTATGTGGGCCACTTTAATATGAGATTAACAAAGAAAAGTTGCAAATATTAGAAAAAAAGATTAACAGCAATCTCTCCCATCCCCATATTTCTTCTCCATTGATGTTTTTGGAGAAAGAAGGAATCTTCGTCATCGCAAATAAACCTTCGCAATTCATTGAGACGTGTCGTAAAGGCTACTAGACGTTCATGAAGGATTCGAGGGGAGCACCTTATACAATCATCGAGTCTTCCACTCAAACATTCGATAAAGTACATCTTTATCTAGTGTTTATTTTAATGACATGATAATTGTAACGAACATTTGTTCTCTGGATCCATGATATTAAAGATCTGATTATTATTATTATTTGTTGCTATAACCAACTCATGCCAACACAATGAACCTTGTTTTATTTCCTATTACGGAAAAAGATGCAACAATTGGGTTTTGGGTTAGTCAGTCAGTTTCGAATATGAATATCCTAATATCCGTTTATACGTGCTCCTTGACATCTACCTTAGTGGGAAAGTGAAGAGATAGGTTACGAGAAATGGAAAAATCAAGATTTGACTCTATTCCTAAAGAAAGGGAAAAAAAGAAAAGGTTAAAAAAAGAGTAATATTCCAAAGTGATAACAAAGATTCAAAGTAATTAATCCCGGGGTGGGGGTGTAAGGCAATATGTAGAAAGTTCATAAATTAGGCATTTATAGTTTAAAGTAATTTATGTAAGAAACTATCTAGAGTGTAGACTCCTGATTTGGTTCGGTTCATATGAGTCAACCACACACACATATTATAACAGAGTCATGTAAACACGTGAATAAATTATCGGGTTTCAGAGTTAAAAAACTTTAAAAAATCTTTTACCCTCTTGTATCTTTTATCTACGTGTCACCGCAAAATTAGTTCTCTTGTGATATTGTGTGTGTGGCTCGTACACATACACTAGTTATGAACTTGGGCCCACCATACGCAGTGGTAACTCATGAGTGGACAAGCAACCAGACACGGCTAAACCCATCAATGGAAGATTCAAGACCTAATATCTTCTGCGGCCTACGCGAATCTTTCATTATTGTCCTTTATATCACCAATAATGCATATTCTGCCAGCTGTAAATTGGCTACATGTTGTATCCTCACCTGAGCCGTTGTGTGCGCGCGACTTTGGCCGACTCATACTCATTCAGCTGCGTATAATCAGCAGGATACGGCAGCCTCCTCTTCATCCAAGCCAAATACATCACTCTCCATATCACTGTCAGTGGGCTCCCCTGCGGCCGCCGGTACCGATACAAAGGTGTCCCGATGAGCAGCACCATTACCGCGATCACCATCGTGGCGCCCGATATCCCGTACCCCAACCCTCTCCCTACGTTGTCCTGGATGTAGACGAGGACCGTGACGGAGAAGAGGGAGCCGAGGCTGATGCAGAAGTAGAAGCGGTTGAAGAAGAAGATCATGGCCTTCTCCTCCTTGGGGTTCTTTATGTCGAATTGGTCAGAGCCGAAACCGGAGACGTTCGCTTTTATTCCGCCCCCGCCGAGGGCTATGGTGTAGAGAGACGCGTAGAGCATCGCCAGCTGGCTGCCGCCGGCGCTGACGCATTCGTGCTGCTGCTTCTGGAGGTCGGAGCAGGGTGGGGGGCGCATGCTGGGTACTAATGTCGCAATGGTCAACAAGCTCATGCCCTGCATGGACAACAATGTCCCTGTCATAAATCACACGTCTTACCAACTCTTTGGAGAATTTAATTATTACTACTGTTTGTTATCGTCGTGTTATAGTTTTATATACTGTGGCGGCTATGGCAGCAGAGATTGCGACGGTGAGGTAGCGGCCGAGCTTGGCGTCGGCGAGGAAACCGCCAAGGAGGGCGAGGAGATTGAGAGTGCCCATGAAGTGGTGACTATATTGGCCGAAGCTGAAGTGGGTAGATGCAAATCTCCACCCAATAAGTCACCAAGTTCATGGAGATGCCCATCACGCACACCCTTTCGGATAATTCAGTCGCTGTAGTTAACAACCAGTTAATGTTGGTATCAAAATTCAAAATAGACGAATACATTAAAAAAAAAAAAAAAAAAAGAAAGAAAGAAAGAAAGAAGAAGTGAGACTATAGTACCTAGGATTAGCCCAGCACCGAGCCATCCCCCAGTTCTGGACTTGTCAGCAGGGTTTCCTTTAAAATCGATCACAGAGACTGCGTCACTGTTATCATCATCACAGCTTCCCTTTGCAGGATCCTGCACGAAGAAACAGAAATTAAGGCGAGATAAAAAAAAAAAACCACATCGCGTTGCATGAAAATTAATTAATTAACTAGTAACTAATCACCATGGTTTCAGCTAAGACTACCAGCTGAAGCGATAGATAGATAGTCAGGTCGAAGGCAGTTTGATTTTATAGATGAGGAGTGAGTGGCGGAATGCGTATCGTCCACTTCTTGCGAGGTGCCAAATTTGTGGACGAATCTAATTTTATAGGTGTTGGGTTCGAATTTGGAGTGGTAACTAAAAACGAGTGGAAGAAGAGACATGCCGACCACCGCCACCGTTTGAATTGACTGCATGAAGAGCTGGCTTCACACGGACGGTAATGTCGATGTGTACTGTCTGATGCATCCACGTGCAGATAACAACAAAATTTTGGGCCAGTATCCCACTGATTGAGAGAGAGAGAGAGAGAGAGAGAGAGAGAGAGATTTGAGAGCAAAATAGTTGGGTAATATTTGCCCAGAGAGTCCACGTAGCTCGCTCGAGCTTATCGTAACAGCGTGATATTTTTCCTAGATGTGAAGTTAAGAGTGAAGATAAGTACAGTCCATGTCAACAAGCTATACCAACATTTTGGTAACTTAAACGGTACTGGTTTTAGTTGCCGTAGGACAAGCAATTAACTTCACTTTTTTCTTACCTGTAAAAGAGAGTCGATAAGCTCTTGCACCATGAAGGAGAAAAGAATGTCGAAAGAAAGAAGGGAGAAGCACCTCGTTGAAGAAAGAATCCTTGCCTATATGCGTGTGGACCAAACAATGCAAATTAAAATCTCATGTGCTCGTACAAAGAAGAACTTAAACTACAAGAATATTATAAACAAGTGCGTCCTTGGTAAGTTTAATTAAAAAATAGTTATGTGATTATAATTGTCAAAGTGCTTCAAATGCAAATAACATTGTTATCATATCGGAAAAATATGTGTAGTTGACATAGGATCTATAATTTAAACTAGTACTCTAGCATGTTCGAGCGCACGTGTGAGACATTGATGCATGAGATGCATCGAAAAATTGGCCAATAAATCAAAATAAATATTCTTGATTTCCTTTTATTTCAAAACTTACATTTGAGATGAGCATATATGATGGGGAGATTTCTCTCTCCTGTTTTAATTAACCGCAAGTGTACGGTCCTTCGATTGCAGCACTTGAGGGTCGAGCCACAGGGACAAGTGGTTCTTAAGGTTTCAACACTTTTAGACGAATTGACGAATTACTAAAAAGTTTTGGGGTTTTGATCTAAATTTCTTGTCAACCTAAGAAAAAGTCAAGCACCTAAGTTTGAATCCCCTAAACTAGCATCAAACAGTCAATTTTGATCTCCAACCAGTCTGTTGTTACTCACCAAAATCTCTAGTTTTAACAAGCACATTAATTCTGAACACTAGATCTAAGCACAGGGTATTATCCAGTTACATGATCCATCAAAGGTAAATTAACTAAATTAAACAAATAGCATAAAGGCAACAAAACCCTAAGCATGCACCATTAACCCACGATACATAGCCTGTCAAATATCCAGTTATTTTAGAAATTAATCTCCTAAAACTAGTAGGTCAACTGGTGTGCATACACTCCTAGATAAGATATCTACCTTGGTCCAAAAGAATTTAGTTTAGATCCATCTACCCTAGGTACAAAAGATCTAGCTATGCATGATGCAATTATTTAATACATAATCAAATAACCAAATTTAATAAAAGAAATAAATTACTTAAGCTAACTAATCACTGCTAATAAATAATGGAACTAAAAATAAACTAACTAATTGTTTGCAAATTAATTCCACTTACCTGTATGCACACTAGCCAAGGGGACAAACCCATGTGCTACAGTAGATGGACAAAAGTGCGTGGGCTCCATTACACAAATTTTCTCCTAAGTTCTCATGCTTCGTAGAAAACGACGAGCACCGCCACAATAATTACATGATGATTAAAAACAAACGAAGAAGAGAAAAGAGCAAAAGGATCTACAGCCGCCAATCAAAACAAAATTTTTTTTATATCAAAACAGATTTTTTTTTATATTAAAAAGAAATTTTGGCGAAAAGCAAGGCAAAAATTGGCCAAAACAAAAGGCTTGATTATCCTGGCACAAGTTTCAAGGAGGAGAAAAAATAAAACCTAAAAAAAACCCTAGAAAAGAAGCTCTCCTAGTCCCCCCGGACGGCAGCCCCACTCTTCTTATATATATAATATACAGATTTTGCAGAAAAATCCTTCATCTTTGTCATATTGTGTCCAGCCCAAATTCAGAATCAGAAAGAAATCTTCTTTGACTATTTTGAGTGGAAAAATGGTCGAAATAGTAAAAACTCGCAACAACAACATCGTAGATCTTCGAATTTTCTTTCAGTAGACATCTTGAATGACCTCTTTCGAGTCCTGTAATTAAAGTTATGGCCAAAATACCGCAACATGTTTGGAAAGCAACCCTCAATCTTTTACAAATTGCGTGATTTAATTGCTGAAAATAATCGGATTCCTCTTTCTCTTTCTTTTACCTGTTTTTCTGTAAAGTTCAATTAAATATACCCGAGAAGCATTATTTATCTACAAATAATAGATAATTAGGAGTATAAAAATGATGTAAAATCGTATTGATCAAATACCCCCACACTTATATTTGCTAGTCCATGAGCAAAACTACTAAAAAGAAAATCAAAGGTAACCTAACCTAACTCATTTTTTAGGAATCACGGTTGCATTTAGCATGTGCAACAAGCCGTTAAACCCCTACGTTACCCCTAAAGGACGAATTTTGTCCCGTGAGGGTTTTCAGTAGATTACACCTACAAAATCCATAAAAGAATGAGATTAAGAAATAAATCAAAATAAAATAAGGATAACCGAAAATCAAGAAAAGAAAAAAATCATTTTTTTACTCAAGTTAACTAGCAAGTAAGATCATAAATTTTCATGAGTTTCATTTTCTAGATCAATCACAACTCAAGAAATTATAAGTCTGTAAAATAAAGTTTAAAATCTAAAATTTTACACCACCTGCCATAAGTTTTACATCCTATGTACTCTGTAATCGTGATATAGTTCTTAAGCTTGGGAATATTATCTCCAACTTTCATACTTATTTTAGTAATAGCATTTTTTCTTTTTTCCAGCACTTCTTAACTATCTTTCGCGTAGATACCAAGGCTTCCTAAGTCCAAGGCACCTAACTAATTGATAATCAAAATTAATATATTTTTATGGTGTCTTGTCCTATTAAGCTTTCTCAGCTACCCATGTAGCAAATTTTGGGTCAATATTCCCAAACCAAATGTTCTAAGGGCAATAAGTGTAAAAACACTCCTACGAACTTAATTACTCAAGCAACTGAGGCCACAAGACAAGACTTATTAATAATATTTAACTATATAATTTTAATTTTTTTGTACTCTAGTTGTAATCAATATCCCAAGCCTATGAAATTAATAGTGTAAGTGCTATTGGATACATAATCACTTAGACTAAGCTTAGATGGTATGTCCGTTTTAGATTCTAATCTTTATTTTAAGACTTTATGACTCTCTCATCTTGATTTCACCTTTAAAATCCACTCGTGGATACTAAATCGCTCACATACTAGCAAACCATCTGCAGAAAAGTTTCAATTTTTTTTTGAAGATTCCTAAAAGAAAATAAAGATAAATAAAAAAAACAAAAAACCAAAAAAGCAAACCAAAAAAGTTCCTAAAAGAAAAGAAATATGTGAATCTCAATATCCCCACATTTAAACTGTGCCATGTCCTCATGCACACAAATGAATATAGAGATAAAAAGAATCTAGCATATAATTTACACATCCAAAATATGCACACGATCATGATGATCATGCAATCCAAGCATACAAAAGATATAGAAATGTAAACAGTATGCTAGAATTAGAAATTCTCATAGTGCGTTAAAAAACCAAACTGTCGAAGCAACAAAAATTGCTCCCTGCGTATGGTGGATGCCTCATTGCTTATCATGTATCATTTGTAATAAAGTCGACACATAGGTTAGAGAAAAAGAAAAATAAAAGACTCACAAAAAACTGACTCAACTAACTAAAAGAGAAATAAAAAGACTCAAAAACTAAAAGAAAAATAAAACAAATATATACATATGTACAACTTTACATCTCCCCACACCTAAAATTTTCTAGGTCTATTCCCTCGAGCTCGCTTCCCATCATTCTAATGGGTTCTCTTCAAGGAACAAATTGGAGATGTTAATCTTTTTGTCATCTTTAATTTTATCCTCTCCAACTTATTCATCACTTTCTTTCATCTCCTCTTTCTCTTCTTCTTACACTTTTTTCTCATAAATTCATTATTATCACACAACATAATTAGAGTGGCCACAATATGATTGCCCATGAATTTAAGCTCATCCCCAAACATCACCTTAAAACTTAGATCAACAATTTTCTTTAGAGGTGTGTAACTAACCAAAGCATCCCTAACTGATTCAGCCAAACATATGGGTTTGTCTTCAAATAGGTTTTCAAAACTTTGATCAATTAGAGATTCTTGAATTATGTTTTCAAAAGCTTGATCATTGATTGGCTCATCGAAAGTGAAGATACTTAAATCGAGTTTTATTTTCTCAAAGGGAACTCTAAATTTAAGATCCTCAACACATGTTTTCTCACTATTATGATCACACTCTTCAGCAAAAAGCTCACTAAGAAACAAAGGTTCATTATTCATATAGGCATCCTCTCAATTTTGATCAGTGTGCTCCATTTTCTCCATATGAGTGGATGAAATTTCTATTCCTCAACACTTGTCTTTTCACAGAACTTAGAAAATTTATTCTCAAATTTCTCTTGAACCAAAAGTTCATTACTATCACATTCATCCTCACAATAAGGTTCAACTGGCTCCACATGAGGTGTATATATAGCCAAATAATTTCTAATCACTTCATCCAGACACAGAGGATCATTATTAAGTTTGTACACCTCATGGACCTTCACAACTTCCTCAACAGGCTTCTCATGTTCAAACTCTTCAAGTGGATTAAAATGAAATAATAGGGACTTGAAGGGCATCTCGATGGAATAATTAGACATATCACTATGGCCAACGATTTGCTCTCCGGGTCTAACAGTTTGGACTTTGTTCATTTTATAAAAGTTGATGTGCTCTTGAATTAATATGGGCCGAGTCGGTATTGGCTCAGGAACTAGTTGATTAGAAAAGGGATCCTTCTCTTGCTCACTAACCAACTTATTTGCTGGCCTGTTTAAGCAGTCTCTAATGTCATAGAGCACTTGCTTTGAAGTTTGCCTGAAAGTTTAAAAGCTTCCTCTAGTGTTGGTTCCTTGTCCACCTGATTGCAATTGAACTCAATTTGTGAAAATTGATGAAACTCTTGAACTTGATCTGGACTTGTAGTTGAAACAGGTTGATTGAGATGAGTCATTACCTTATCCATGTGAACGCATGTCTCGATTAACTGTAGATTGGTTTCGACTATAGTCAGCTGCATGGATTCGAAACTCTGCTCTAATGTGCTCATCGGTTTCTCATGATCATTGTCAAATCCCAAGATAGAGGTGATGGTACAACGTCGGACCAATTATATTGAGAATTTTGATATGATTGATTTCATGAGAATTGAGAACAATTCCAACTCTCTGAATTGAAGTTTGATGGATAAGGCTCGCTCGAGGTCCTTGAAATGTGTAGAATTGATTTTAACCTAGTCCTAACGAATACTCTATCGAAGGGCACTGATCTGAAGGATGATTTGAATCTTGACAGTGATGATAACTCATTTGATGATATGAGAAAAATGAGTAGCTCGTGGGATGAAAGTATTCAGTAAAGTCCGGAAGAGAGGTTGGTTGATGGAAAAGAGGTTTGGCCTATAAAATGGATCGTAACCAAATAAATTTGGATAGGCTATGGGGAAAGAATTTTTTTTAATTAAATTTTTGAATTTGTTTTTATTGAATTTTTTTTGAAATTTTGAATTTTGAATTTTTTTTACAATCCGCTAAAAGCGTCAAAACTAAAGATAGAACACCGTGTCCCTGGCAACGGCGCCATAAACTTGATGAAGTGATTTCGCTCTCCTGTTTTAATTAACCACAAGTGCACGATCCTTTGATTGCAGCACCTAAGGGTCGATCTAAGGGACAAGTGGTTCTCAAGGTTTCAACACTTTTAGGCGAATTGATAAAATCTTTTGGGATTTTGATTTAAATTACTTATCAATCTAAGGAAAAGTCATTCACCTGAGTTTGAATCCCCCAAATTAGCATCAAACAGTCAATTTCGATCTTCAACCAGTCTGTTGTTACTCACGAAAATCTCTACTTTAAACAAGCATATTAATTCTGAACACTACATCTAAGCACAGGATATTATCCAGTTATATGATCAATCAAAGATAAATTAACTAAATTAAACAAATAACATAAAGGTAACAAAACATTAAGCATGGACTATTAACCCCCGATACATAGTCTGTTAAATATCCAGTTATTTTAGAAATTAATCTCCTAAAAGTAGTAGGTCAACTGATGTGCATACAGTCCTAAATAAGATATCTACCTCGGTCCACAAGAATTTATTCTAGATTCATCTACCCTAGGTACAAAAGATCTAGCTATGCATGATGCAATTATTTAATGCATAATCAAATAACAAAATTTATTAAAGAAATAAATTACTCAAGCTAGCTAATTACTGCTAATAAATAATAGAACTAAAAATAAACTAACTAATTATTTGTAAATTAATTCCACTTACTTGCATGCACGCTAGCCAAGGGCACAAACCCATGTGCTACAGTAGATGAGAGGGAGTGCGTGGGCTCCATTACACAAATTTCCTCCTAAGTTCTCATGCTTCGTAGGAACGATGAACACCGCCGCAATAATTACACGATGATTAAAACCAAACGAAGAAGAGAAAAAAAGCAAAAGGATCAACAGTTGCCAATCAAAACAATTTTTTATATTAAAAAGAAAATTTGGCGAAAAGCAAGGCAAAAATTGGCCAAAACAAAAGGCTTGATTATCCTGGCACAAGTTACAAGGAGGGGAAAAAAAATAAAACCTAAAAAAAAACCCTAGAAAAGAAGCTTTCCCAGTCCCCCAGGATGGCAGTCTCCCTCTTCTTTTATATATATATATATATATATATATATATAAAATACTGATTTTGCAGAAAAGCTCTTCATATTTGTCATATTGTGTCCAGCCCAAATTCAGAATCAGAAAGAGATTCTTTAACTATTTTGAGTGGACAAACGGTCGAAACAGTAAAAACTCTCAACAACAAAGTTATAAATTTCGAATTTGCTTTCCGTAAACATCTTGAATGACCTCTTTCAGGGTCCCGTAACTAAAACTATGGTCAAAATATCGCAACATGTTTGAAAAGCAACTCTCAATCTGCTACAAAATGTGTGATTTAATTGCTGAATGTAACCGGATTCCTCTTTCTCTTTCTTTTACATGTTTTCTGTAAAATTCAATCAAATATACCCAAGTAGCATTATTTATATACAAATAATAGATAATTAGGAGCATAAAAATGATGTAAAATCGTGTTGATCAATATAATTGACCAGATATCTAAGTATTTGCTCGAAGGGATGATCCCAAAGGGTCACTTAATATCTAAGGACTTGCTCGAAGGAATGATCCTAAAGGATTGTTGGCCCTAAGGGTACAATCACTCGTGTTTTGATGATTCACAACTCATATTAAAAAACTAATGATCTCAAAGTATTTTACAAAAATCTACAGACCATTCAAGATTACATCGTGTATTGGAATATTTCAAGTTGATAATTGAACCTTAGAAGTTGAATTCAAGTTAAGAACTAAACAAGCAGATTTTATACCACTTGAATTGATTTTATGTTTGTAAGTTAAAATTTTGTTAATGTTTTAGATTATAGAGTTTGGTAGCTCAAGCTTACATATGAGCACAAAAAGAGTTTATTTCTGGTTTTGATGAAGTTTATATATATATATATATATATATATATATAGAGAGAGAGAGAGAGAGAGAGAGAGAGAGAGAGAGAGAGAGAGAGACTTGTGTCGTTCCAAAAGAATTTGAGCTTGAATCCTTCCAACTCAAATATAACCCTCCAACATTCGAATACAACATCCACTCCGTTGAAGTTGATCTATATTATTTCAAATATCTATAACCAAAAATCAAGTATTTTGAATACTTTTTTTCCATCCATCAAGCGCCGTAAAATAGACGGCTGAAAGTAGTGAGTTGGTTAGATCTATGTCTCAGACATACAAATTCTCAATCAGGCCATTTGATTATAATCTAAACATTTAAAAATACATATAAATTAATTTTTATTAGGTTTCAGATATTTTATACCGTTAAACTAACTAACTCACTATTTAGGCCATCCGTTTTTGTCCCTACTTGATGCATAGGCAAAAAGTATTCAAAACACTTAATTTTTGATTTATAGATACTTGAAATGATATAGATCAATTTCAATGGAGTGAATCTTATATTCGAATGTCAGATGTTGGTGTTTGAGTGAGAAGGAGTCGACCTCAAATCCTTTTGGAAGGACTCGGCCTCAAATCCTTTTGGAAGGATAAAAGTTTATATATATATATATATATATATATATATATATATATATATATATATATATATATATATATATATATATATATATATATGGGGTTACTGTACCTCAGCCGGCAGACTGAGAGAGTTTCTCAGCCGGCGGGACGTGGTTGAATATATGCTATATATCGGCCGCAGAGTGTAGGCGCCAAAAAAATCAAAAAAGATCCCGCCTAAACAATCGTGAAACAAATTGACAAAAATACCCCTTTTTAATTCTAAACTGGAATAAAGTCATCAACAAACAAAATTTCAGTTGAATATATCTACAGTTATAAAATTCATAATTTTACTACGTCGAAAAATATAATTAAAAAAAATTTTGGATCAACATAATGTAAAATAAGCAGAAGCATTGAAAATTTAAAAAATATGCCATGGTCGCAGACTTAATACAATATAACTTTCAATTTTATATGACAACTGCGACACAGTCGCAGTCACTAGTCGCAGTCATAGTATAACAAAACTTTTTTATATAACGTCTGCGACCCTAGTCGCATTCTATCGTACAGCAATGCGACCTCCTTCAGTACTGCGACCAAAGTCGCAATCTTCTTTCGCATGCCTTATGTATTAAATGAAAGTAATTAATATTCTTTCTACCGTGATACAACAACAGTCTAGAAAAAAGAGATGCAATAATGTTAATATCGATAAAGGAAAGACGTGCACCATACGTAATCTAAAGATATAGGCAAACAATTCTATAAAAAGTTAATTTGTACTTCAAGTATTAAACCTCTGGCAAAAAGAAACTCTTCGGATTCTCCCGCAATAAATCTTCAATTAAATATTTAATTTTTTTTACCACTTCCTACCATACTAAACCCTCACCTGTAACAATTATTATTACTATTCATGTTCTTCCACAAATATTGACCTTTATATAATGCTTGTAACTAATATATTATCTCATACCTGAAAATTATATTTTTGCTCTTCCTTTTCAATTTGATTTCAAAAACTTCCAAAAAATAATTCATTCTTGAATCATGTCTTCACCATCTTCTTCCTCTGAACACTTGGATTTCAACTTCAATCGTTCCCCCACCGGTCCTTTTTCTTCAGGATATTCTAGTGAATCTGATACCAGTCTGGACTTCACTCCTTTTGACTATCTCACTACATCAAATAATGTATTAACTGATCCTCCTATTCATGAGGATAATGAAGATTTCATGTGGGTTAGTGAGGAAGACATTATTCCTCTGCCACTTGACGGAGACATGCTTGATGAAAGCATGTCCTCTGATGCTGTAGGCTCGCTTTCTCGCAACGGGTCAGACGAAGAGCTTGATAGAGACGATCCATTCTGGGAGTTTATCGGTAAAACAAAAAAAACCTCAAAAACAGGAAGATGATGAGGAAATAAGTGATGAACAGGAAGAGCAGAAGAATGAAGACGACGAATCTGCTTATGATGGTGATAATGACGAGGATTAGGATTTCCTGATCTTCTGATATTCAACCTTATTTTGTCTTCTTTTAAAAGCTTTTAATTCTGTTTTTTGTAAGGTCTCTTTCTCACTATATTAACTTATAAGCTTTTTTAATTACATATCAAACTGCGACTGCTGTTCTTAAACACTGCGACCATAGTCGCAGTGCTACTACGCAAGCAATAAGTAAAAATAATTCATACTTTATAAGCAAAAACATATAAAAACATACGTAAACTGCGACTATAGAATCAGTACTTATTCACCGTTATTACATTTAACTTAGCAAAAAAAAATCATCAAGAAATATGTAGTCGAGAGTACTGCGACCATAGTCGCAGTCCATGATCGCATACTATATGTAAAAACCAATTTAATAGTTCAAAGGAGGATCAGACAACAGTCAGAAATGAAGGATGGATCAGACAACAGTCAGAAATGAAGAACAAAAAATATAAAATAATACGTAAACTGCGATTATACTATCACTCTCGTTAATACTGCGACCATAGTCGCGATAGTGCGACCATAGTCGCGGTCCATGATCGCATACCATATGTAAAAATCAATTTAATAGTTCATAGGAGGATCAGACAACAGTCAGAAATGAAGGATGGATCAGACAACAGTCAGAAATGAAGAACAAAAAATATAAAATAATACGTAAACTGCAATTATACTATCACTCTCGTTAATACTGCGACCATAGTCACGGTAGTGCGACCATAGTCACGGTAGTATGTAAAAATCAATTTAATAGTTCATAGGAGGATCAGACAACAGTCAGAAATGAAGAACAAAAAAAATATAGAATAATACGTAAACTGCGATTATACTATCGCTCTCGTTAAGTACTGCGATCATAGTCGCAGTCCTTGATCGCATTATACATTACATGCGAAAAAAAGTAAACTGCGACTATATTAAAAATCATTAAATATCAAATTAGATAAAAAAAATTAAAGAAGCATTCAAATTAGTTTCGTGATTTAATAAAAAAGTGTTGGCAGTTTGGCCGCAGTTATAAAAGATAATTGTCACAAAAATTGAATAACGTCATAAAATATAAAAAATATAATAAACTATACATATCCACTGTCTTTTACCGACAGAGTAGCTTTTCATAAGGGGTATCTAGTAATTTAACTTCTTCCTATAAGCGGGCCGCAAGTTAGTGGCGTGACAAATCTTGAGCCACGTCACCGCAGGCTGACAGAGTTCTCTCAGCTACAGGCTGATATACATTTCTCTCTCTCTCTCTCTATATATATATATATATATATATATATATATATATATATATATATATATATATATATATATATATATATATATATATATATATATATATATATATATATATATATATATATATATATAGGGGGGAGAGAGGTCTTCGTGTGAGAAACTTTCTCACACGAAGATCATGAGAAAACCTATAGGAGCGATCATGTTGATGATCCGATCCATTCATTTTAATCTACATACTTTATTTAATCTACCAATTAAAAATTATGCGAACCCGAGTCTTTTTACCTATGTAACAAGTGGTTACAAATTATACGTTAGATTAGACGTAGAATAAAGATGTCATTTGATGCATGGGTAAAAAGGTTCGGAATCGAGTGACTTTTTATTTGTAGCCTAACTGGAATATGTAAATTACGATGAACGGTTCAGATCATTCACGGAACTAGTCCTATATGATTTTCTCACGATGCTTGTTTGAGATAGTTTCTCATTTGAAGATTTTCCTAGATATATCTATATATAGAGAGAAAGTTGTGTAGTTCTGAAAGGATTCGAGCATGAATCCTTCCCACTCAAATACAACCATTTATCATCCGATTATAAGATTCATCCCATTGAAGTTGTTTTATATTATTTCTAGTATCTATAAATAAAAAATCAAGTATTTTAAATACCTTTTGCCTATGCATCAAGTAGGTAAAATATGAACGACCTAAATAATGATTTGCTTAGTTTAACGGTATAGAATATTTGAAATTTAATAAAAATTGGTTTGTAAGAGTTTTTAAATATTTAGGTCATATATCAATTAGTGGGATCGAGAATTTGTATGTCTAAAGACATAGATCTAACCAACTCACTACTTTCGGCCGTCTATTTTGCGTCGCTTGATGGATGGGTAAAAAATATCCAAAACACTTGATTTTTGATTTTTAGCTACTTTAAATAATATAGATCAACTTCAATGGAGTAGATGATGTATTGGAATGTCGGATGATGGTATTTGAGTGGGAAGGATTCGAACTCGAATCAGGGAATCAAAGGACCAGGATTACGTTTAGATCAAAGATAAAACACATGGTCGTATTGAGCAATAAAGAAGGAATTAACACAGTAGTTGTCAGCAGGAAGAACTCAAAAGGAGAGACAGGAAGATAGATCATATATCAATTCCTAAGCACGCAGAGCTGCATAATAACAAGCACACAGACATGCACACAGTACAACATTCAACAATCATAATGTACACATCTGTTGCATTAAGAAACTGATAGTAGAGTGCCCATCCATCCAGGTTCAAACAAGGTGTTGTAGGCTTGATTGAAACAAAAATCAAGCCCAGTAAACTCATAGACTCAACAATGCATTCCTCCAAATTGGTCTTTATGTAACAACTATGCTTACACTCCTAGATGTGGAGAGAGTATAAAATCTTGTTAATAGAGCTTTTTTAACTCATTGGAGAAGATAGTACGGAGATCAGAGTTCAAAAGTGCATGATAGAAAGTCACAGCTGAAGACAGAGCGGTCGACCTGCCGGACCCAAGTCACAGCTGATGATAGAGGGTCGGTCGACTGGCCGGTCGACCAGCCATGCAGAGAACGTGCACTTGGAGAATCAAGGCGTAGTGGTCGACTGCCCGGTCCACCGCCAAGAGAAACTGCCCAAAAACTGTAGGAACGGTCAACTGCCTGGTCCACCATCCAGAAGACAAGTTGTGGCTCTGCACAACTAGCGATTGACCGCCCGCCCGCTCGTATAGAGCACAATTTTCTACTACAGGAGAGCGATCGACCTCCAGTCAACCACACATCGTGTCTAGGTAGTTTCCTATTATGTATCTAACTTCATTTTTTTTCCGATTATAGATCTGTTGGTTTCTTTTTCTTCAGAGATTCTCTTGTTATATATAGAGAGATATTATTCCTATTGATTGTATCCTGTAATTATTGTTTAATAAAATCTCTTTCCCCTTCTTCCCTGAGGATGCAGGTAAATTATCGAACCTTGTTAAATTTGTGTATTCTCGCTTTCTTCCTTTTTGCTTGTTTATTCATGCAGTTAGTGACTGTTCATGGTTGTGAGGTAATCCTCTGGTGGTTTCCTCCCAAAAAGTGTTATCAGATCTTTTCGGGTTTCGACAGGGAGTTTTCGTTAGGGTGGATCAAATCGCTTTAAAGACTGTGTACAGCTTCATTTGGAGGTAAATATCTGATCTTTCCTATTTTATTTATTTTCATTAATTTTTTCTGCATTGCTTTGAGGAATCTACTGAGAGATGGCTGGAGATAGTCAATCCGTGGTGATATCCATGAATCATCATCTGACAAAGAATGATGTCGTGAAGTGATGACTCGAACAATTTTGGGATGTGAAGATGTGAGGTGATGAATGCACTGACAGCATCAAACATCAAAGATGCTCTACATTTGGAAAAAAGCCGGAGAAGACATCGGAAAAAGACTGGGATAAGATAAATAGGACAGCGTGCGGCGTCATAAAATCTTATTTAACATAAGATATAAAATGCCATGTGACTATTGAGACTTCCACAAGAAAGATATGGGAGAACGTAGAGAGCAACCACCAGATAAAGAGTATTGGAAATCACTTGCTCCTAAAAAGGAGGCTTTATCGCTTCGAATTGAAGAAAGGAATCTCGATCGGAAAACACATGAATAACTATACAAAGCTTCTTGCAGACTTGACCAATATGGATATGGGGATCAAAGAGGAGGACAAGACATTAATTCTATTGAGTTCTTTTCCTGACGAGGACTACGATCCTTATTCTAAAGGGCAAAAGTAATCGTGGTAGATCAGAGTCCAAACTCTATTTCAGATATCTAAAGAAGAACTAGTGTGTCTTTGACAAAGAGTTAGGGCACAGAAAGATTAATTGTCCAATGATCAAAGATGAGAAGAAAGAGTCAAAGACTGAGGCAAATCTCACACAGGTAGTCAGCACATAATCTAGTAGTACATCACAGGTAGGTCAATCGAACTCAGACTCATCGATATTCTAGTTCTCAGTCACTACTCCTACTATTGATTACGCAGGTGATTCTGAGTGGATGTTAGATATAGGAGCTACCTATCATGTATTTCTAATAGAGACTGATTTTCTAGCTTTGAGAAGCTAGATGGTTGCTCCATTGTCATGGGTATGAACGTCTGTGTAACATGGAAGGGATTAGTATGATCCTTATCAAGATATTTGTGTTGGCCCAAAGGCCTTCCACCTTAGTTTTGATGATGATTAACTCATGTAGTTATGTTTACTAATAATCTTGTGTTGTTTAAGTTTCAGATCATTAACAAGGATATTAGTTGGTGATTAGCTTCAACAAGGAGTTTAGAAGCTTTTCATGATGATTCCAGGGCCAAAGCTTCAAGATCACACATTGCCTAGCCCATGGATGGAGTTTTGGAGCAAGTCAATTTGAAGATGAAGATCATCAAGAAGACTTAGGTATCCATAGTTTAGATAGTGTGTTTTAGATCCATTTGTAAAGTTTAGTATAGTTGATATGCTCAAGTGCACAATACATACAAGTTTTATGTTTTGGATTTGGTTTTCATGAATAGTAGATCAGAACAAGTTTACTTTATTTCTATGTATATTAGATATGTTCTAAATATACATACATGCTTTAAACTTGCTAGACAAACTTATTTTGACTATCCTATTCATGTATTGAAAAATCAAGTTTGATAAAAATACAAGTTTTGTTTTTGATAAAATTTGCAAGACTCGAAAATGAATTGATATGATTGATATATGTCTTGAAATTTTTATCACAAGTTTGTGTTTCAATATAAAATGTTAAAACAAGTTTTGTGGATTTTTAGAAGACTTAAAAAAATTTTCAAAATATTTTAAAACTGGTTTTCTGACCCAGTTTCTGTTCCAGGCTTCAATCAGTCGACTAGTCAGACTGATATAGTCGACTAGGCTAAAGTCGGTCGACCGGGTCGGTCGACCGACGTGCACAAATCTGTGCACGTTTGGAGACACTGGGACGGTCGACCGGGACGGTCGACCGGTCTGAGAGCAGAGCTCTCTGTTTGTTTGGGTCGACCGGGCCGGTCGACCGTGGTTGCCCAAAGGTCACATTTCTGACCGTTGGCGGTCGACCGGGCCGGTCGACCGTCAGGCTGCCACATCAGCCTAACGGCTAGTTTTCTGATGGGGCTATAAATACCCCATTTGTTTGAGGTTTTCTCCAAGATTTTTAGAGCTAAAAATTCCTGACTTCTTCAGTGTTTTAAACAAGTTTTGAAAAGAGTTTTTGTGCTAAAAAGATTTCATCCTTTTTGTTTTGGGTTTTTGGAAAATCAAAGAAAATAGGAATTTGGGATATTTGTATTGGTTTTCATTCTCTATCTTTTACAAGAGTTTTTCCAAGTATTTTCTTTGTTGCTTGTTTCCAAAAACACCTTGTTTCCACACTTGAGCTATCTTCAATCCTAATCTATTAGGATCTTGTTTTTGTGGAAAAAGAGAAAAGAAAAGAGAGATTGTTTGTGGTTGAAAGAAACCACTTGTTGTACACCCTTATTCTTTGTGTAACCCTCTTAGGTAGAGGTGATCGGGTGATTGGTTTGCTCCCTCTAGTGAGAGGTGGAGTTGGTTTGTAACCCTCTTCGGTAGTTGGTTGTTGTGGTTGTTTGGCTACGGGCCTACCCTTCGGTTGTGAGGTGGTTGTTTGAGAGAGGAGTTCGGTACTCCTTTGTTGTACAAATCCTTCTCGGTAAAGGTTCCCTCGGTGGGAGTCCTCCGTGGACGGTATAGTGGATTGGAAATCTTACACGGTGGTATAGGCAGGGATGTAGAGCAAGATGCTCGAACCTCGAAACATATCTTGGCCTTTGCGTTTGATCCACTTGTCTCTCTAACTCTCTCTCTTTACTTTTGTGCAAAGCATCATTCATTCATATTGTCATATCATTCATTGCTTGTGTTGCCTTGCATTATTTCATATTGCTATTCATCCTTATATGCTTGGCTTGATTGTGTGTGTGCCTAACTTATACTTAACCAACAAGAGCTTCACATAGCACCTCAACCCATTCAAGGGGAATCAAGAGGAGTTAGTCCAGAGCCCTTCACGGGGAATTCGGCTACACTTGTTGTGTTATATTAAGTTTGTGCAAGATTTGCATTAGCTTCCGCATTTAGCGCACTTAGTTTTGCATTTAGTTCCTAGATTAGCACTTACACCTATTCACCCCCCTCTAGGTATTTTTCAATTTGATGGGATGGTTTGGGAACTGAAGAAAGTGAAGTATGTACCTCATTTGAAAAGAAATCTTATTTCTGTTAGTGCCTTAGAAGCATTGGGTCTTGAAGTATCTGTTAGAGATAGTGTTCTCAAGATGACTAGAGGTTGTTAGTCCAAAGGCCTATCACTCTAATTTTGATGATGATTGACTCATATAGTTATAGAACTAATGATCTTGTGTTTATTAAGTTTCAGATATTCAATAAAGTCTTAGTTAGTGCTTAGCTTCTTTAAGCTAATATATGTTGATTCAAGAGCTCAAACGTAAAGAACACATCAAGCACTCAAGATGGAGTCTAACACTAAGGAATCAAGTTTTGATCGAGTTAAGCGGAGAAGAATGATCTCACGAAGAAGAAGACTAGAGTTTGTATGTCTAGATCTTGTTTAAAGTTTAGATTAGACTTAATGGCTCAAGCACACACAAAAGTTTAAATGATTTTAAGACCAAAAGCTTCCGATGTTTTGGTTTAAGCCATTTCGATTTAACTAGAATATGTTTTTGATTTCATAAATGAATTTTCTCAAAAACAAGTTCATATTATTTTATATGTGCATTGGATTCTATTCATACACATTGTGCTTCAAATGAGTTTAATAAGCTTATTTTTGTATTTACAAGTTTTTGGAAACTTGTTTTTCAATTTAATGTTTAGTTTTGAAATAAAATTGTATTTTGAAAATGGTACATAACATCTCAAAAATAGTTCATATGTTTATAATATGTGTTAAAATTTTTCACACATTTTGGTGCCTTAATGTATTTACATGAACTTATTTTTGTAAATTTTATAGAGAATTATTAGGATTTAAAAAGAAATTTTAAATTGGAAAATATAGCAGGTTTGGCCTATGGCAGGTAGACCTGGCGTGTCACAAGCAACTGCTTGTGCACATGCGGTCGACTGAACGGTCAACCGAACATGTACACAAGCAAGAGCTTGTGTACGCAGTCGACCGGCGGTCGACTACTTAGACAGAGAGCCAGACTGCCTCTCTGGTAGGCTGCGGGACCAGGTTGACCGTGCGAAACAAAGTGCAGGGTGCTCTTAGTCAGTCGACCCATGGGTCCACCGGCTATTGTAAGAACACATTGGGTTCTCACAGAGGTCGACAGAGTAATCGATCGGCAAGCCTCAACAGCTAGAATTCTAGTCGTTTGGCGGTCGACCGCAAGGCCAACTCTGGCATGTCATGTCTCAAGAGGCTATATTTTGAATTTTTTATTTTTGTTTTATTTCTAAATGATTATATCTTATTTTATTTAGATTTAGTCAAAATTTTAACAACTGGGTTTACTCTCTAATAACCTCTACCCTATTATTCTAAATAGGGGTCATAGGAGAGAGTTTTTAATAAGAATTTTTAGATTTTGAAAAGATTTATGATTGAGAAAATTTGTGTTTAAGATTTTGAAAAATCATGAAAACATTTTTTGGGAATTTCAAGTTTCAAGCTTGAAATCTCTATTTCTTCAAGGAAATTTTTCAAGTATTCTTTTAAGAGCTTCATTTCAAAACTTTTAGTTTTCTCACAAACCTATCATTTCTATCATTTTAGGATTTCTTCTTTGTGTGAGATTTTAGTTTGTGATCTTTGTGACCACCAAGTAGTGTACTTCTTCAAATTGATTTGTGCTTCACTTTTATTTAGAGGTGTATTTGCTTTATGCATTGGCTTTGTGCCCACCTCTTGTGTAGAGGTTTCCTTGGCTTTGTGTTGACCTCTTGTGTAGGGGTTATTTTTTTTGTGGAATTTTTTTGTGGAGATAGTGAAAATCTTTTTATGTGAAGGCGGGGATGTAGAGCAAGTAGCTCGAATCTCGAAATATATCATTTTATTTGCGTTTGCTATCTCTCAATCTAACTCTACTTGTGTATATCTTGCATTTCTATTATTGCTTATTAATACATACTTGATATTGTGCCTACACTTGTTATGATTCAGAGTGTTATTGAAGCATCTCAACTCTTATAAAAGAGAAAACTTGAGGAGAAGTTCTAGAGCTTTTCACTGGGAATTCGGCTTCATTCTCTGGAATTCATTTGTGTGTTAGTTTTGTTAGTCATAGTTTTTATAATTCCGCATTTGATTAGCACTTCACCCATTCACCCCCTCTAGGTGAACTTTTCAGATGGTCGATGGTTGTTTTGACGGGCGTCCGACACAATAATCTATACTACTTGAAGGGTAGTACGGTTACAGATAAGTGGTGACTTCTATCAATTCAAATGATGATTGTACCGGCTATGACACATGAGGCTCAAACAAACAGGTGAAAAGTCTTTACAAGTTCTAGCAAAGCAAGGTTTGCTATAAGGTGCCAAGACCATCAAGTTGAAATTTTGTGCACATTGCGTCATTGGTAAAAAGACCAAGGTGAAATTTAATATTGCGTTCATTGCACCGAAGAGATTCTTGACTATGTTCATACATATACCTTGGGACCTACAAGACGACATCTATTGGAGGAACCATTAATTTGTGTATTTTATAGATGATTACTCTAGCGATGTTGGGTATATGCCATGAAGCATAAAGAAAAAGTCCTAGACTTACTTGTGGAGTGAAAAAAGAGTATGGAGAAGAATACGAGAAGAAAGATTAACGTATTTCAATAGACAATGGTACAAAGTGCACCAACGATCATTTCCTACAGTATGCTGTGATGAGGGCATAGAAAGACACTTCACAGTGAGAGAAACACCACAATAAAACGTGGTGGCCAAAAGGATGAATAGAACCTTGCTGGAGAAGATTTGTTGCATGTTATCCAATGCCAGTATATTAAAATCCTTTTGGACTGATGCAATGGCATATGCTTGCCATCTTATTAACATGTTTTCTTTGTGTGCGGTAAGAGGTAAAACTCCTTTGAAAGTTTGGTCGAGAAAGTTGCTCAGGATTAAGACTCGCTTCGAGTATTTCATTGTTGGGCCTATTATCATGTCAAGGAAAACAAGTTGGATCCGAAAGCGAGGAAATTAGTATTCGTGGATTCAAGAAACACATAAAAGGATACAAAATTTAGAATCTAAAGGACAAGAAGTTCATCTTGAGTAGGGATATCACATTTGATGAGGCTTCAATAGTGAAGCCTATAGACTCTCAGCAAGTGAAGAGTGAGAAGACTAGTAGGAAATCACAGGAGGTGGAGAGTGATGCTACTCCACCACCTCCAGATAGAACATTATCATTTGAGATCACACCTGAGGTGACACAAGGTGATGATCATGTAGCCAATCATGATACTGAGAATGAATGACATGATGGAAGAGATGAATTCTTTACACAAGAATGACATTTGGGAACTGTCAGAACTGCCGAAGGAAAATTAGGCGATCGGTTGTAGTGGATATTTGCAAAGAAATAAGGATCTCTCGACAGTGATATTGTACACTACAAAGTCAGATTGGTAGCTAAAAACTACGCTTAGCGATAAGGCATTGACTACAATGAGGTATTCTCACCCGTTGTGAAGCACTCGTCTATTCGAATTTTGTTGGCACTGGTGGCACAGTATGAGTTGCAGCTTGATCAGCTCGATGTGAATATTGCTTTTCGCCATGGCGATCTTGAAAGAAGATCTACATGTCTCAGCCTATAGGGTTCATGACTGCAGGAAAAGAGAATATGACATGTAAGTTAAAAAATCGGTTTATGGATTAAAGCAATCATTAAGACAGTAGTGTAAGCGTTTCAACAGCTTCATAAGAGGTAAGTGGTACACACAAAATTATTATGACCCATGTGTGTGTTACAATAAGTTATCGAGTGGAGAATACATATATCTACTATTGTATGTGGATGATATGCTCATCACTTCTAAGTACATATCTGCTATTGATAAATTGAAGAAGGACTTGTCCTCCGAATTCAAGATAAAAAATCTTGGTGAAGCGAAGAAGGTGCTAAGCATGGAGATTGAGCATGACCGGAAAGGTGATAAAGTTAGCTTGACACAAAAGGGGTATTTGAATAAGGTACTTTCAGAAATTCAACATCAACGATGATATGAAGTATGTAAGTACAACATTAGCCCCTCATTTTAAATTAAACGCTACTATATCTCCTACTGTTGAAGAGCGTGAGTACATGAATTAGGTACCCTATGCTAGCATGGTTGGTAGTTTAATATATGTAATGGTGTGTATGAGGCATGATATGTCATAAACTACCTCATAATGGTTAGCAGATACATGCACGATCCCAGCAGGGGTCATTAGGTGGTAAAGTGGATTCTACGGTACATCAAGGTACCATGGATGTTGGTTTGGTATCGGAAAGGATTCTATAGGTAAGCAAGAGTGTATCAATACTTGATTTTGACTATGCAGGAGACCTCGATAAATGCCGATTTACAACAGAATACATGTTTACATTGGCCCAAGCACCCGTCTATTGGCGCTCTATTTTACAGTCTACTGTCACATTGTCTACTACAGAGGCCGAGTATATGTTCATGACAGAGGCTATGAAGGAGACAATTTGGCTTCAAGGTTGCTTGACAACTTGAAAATTGATCAAGATCTATTGAAGCAATTGTGATAGCATGAGTGCTATCTATTTGGTAAAGAACTAGGTATATCATGAAAGGATGAAGCACATTGATGTCAGGTTCTATTTTGTTCGGGAGATTCTTGAGGAGGATGACATCGAGTTACAAAAGATTCACACGAAGGAGAATCCCGCCGATATGCTTACCAAAGTTATTCTTTGAGTGAAGTTTGCACATTACAAGGAGTTACTTCATATCCTTCTAGTCACTTGAGCTCGGTGGAGCTCGTTTGGATGAACTATGGATGGCTTGATCCCCTGGGCAGGGGTACATAGGAAACTACATTGGTTCAGCCCGTTACAGTCGACAAGGCGCTATGTTGTGTTTGGTTCAGATTTAAGAAATCTTTACCTAGGTGGAGAATTATGGGGAGAGAGTGTAAACTCTTATTAGTAGAGTAAAAAACTCATTGGAGAAGATAGTATAGAGATCAGAGTTCAAAAATGCATGTAGAAGCCCAAGTCACAAGTAAAGACAGAGGACCAGTCGACTGGCTGATCGATCGGCCATGCACAGAATGTGCACTTGGAGAATCAAGACATAACGGTAGACCACCCAGTCGACCGCCCAGAGGAGCTGCCCAAAGACTGCATGAACGATCAACCTCCATCGATTGTCCAGAAGACAAGCTGTGGCTCTGTACAACTAGCGGTCAACTGCCCGATCGACCACATAGAGCACAATTTTTGTACTAAAAGAGAGCGGTCGACAGTCAGTCGGCCGCACGTCGGGTCCAGGCAATTATCTATTATGATTCTGACTTCGTTTCTGATCTGATTTCAGATCTATTGGTTCTTTTCTTTCAGAGATTCTCTGGCTATATAGAGAGAGGTATGGATCCCGATTGATTGTATCCTATAATTATTTTTTAATAAGTCTCTCTCCCCTTCTGCCCTAAGGATGTAGACAAATTGTCAAACCTCATTAAATTTGTGTACTCTCGCTTTCTTCTTCTTTGCTTGTTTGTTCGTGCAATTGATGACTATTCTGTGCTTTGAGGTAACTCTCTAGTGGTTTCCTCCCAACACAAGAGGAAGAATTTGAGGCTTGGGATAATGTCATATGGACAGGGATAGTTCAATTTGCTAGTCTATAACAAATCATAATAAGCTTCAAAACAAAGGAGGCCTATCTATACTGCTAAGTGTGGTGTATGGGGAAAAAACGATATTGACAGGAATATGTGTGTGGACCAAATAATGCAAATTAAAATCTCATGGGCTCGTACAAAGAACAACTTAAACTACAAGAATATTATAATCAAGTGCGTCCTTGGTAAGTTTAATTAAAAAAATAGTTATGTGATTATAATTGTCAAAGTGCTTCAAATGCAAATAACATTGTTATCATATCGGAAAAATATGTGACATAGGATCTATAATTTAAACTAGTACTCTAGCATGTTCGAGCGCACGTGTGAGACATTGATGCATGCGATGCATCGAAAACTGGCCTATAAATCCAAATAAATATTCTTGATTTCTTTTTATTTCAAAACGTACATTTGAGATGAGCACATATGATGGGGAGATTTCTCTCTCCTGTTTTAATTAACCGCAAGTGCACGGTCCTTCGATTACAGCACTTGAGGGTCGATCCATAGGGACAAGTGGTTCTTAAGATTTCAACACTTTTAGGCGAATTGATAAAAAGTTTTGGGATTTTAATCTAAATTACTTGTCAATCTAAGGAAAAGTCAAGAACCTAAATTTAAATCCCCTAAACTAACATCAAACAGTCAATTTCGATCTCCAACTGGTCTGTTGTTACTCACCAAAATCTCTACTTTTAACAAGCACATTAATTCTGAACACTAGATCTAAGCACAGGTATTATCCAGTTACATGATCCATCAAAAGTAAATTAACTAAATTAAACAAATAGCATAAAGGCAACAAAATCCTAAGCATGGACCATTAACCCCCGATACATAGCCTGTCAAATATCCAGTTATTTTAGAAATTAATCTCCCAAAAGTAGTAGATCAACTGGTGTGCATACAGTCCTAGATAAGATATCTATATTGGTCCACAAGAATTTAGTCTAGATTCATCTACCCTAAGTACAAAAGATCTAGCTATGCATGATGCAATTATTTAATGCAAAATCAAATCACTAAATTTATTAAAAGAAATAAATTACTCAAGCTAACTAATTACCACTAATAGATAATGGAACTAAAAATAAACTAACTAATAATTTGCAAATTAATTCCACTTACTTGCATGCACGCAAGCCAAGGACACAAGCCCATGTGCTACACTAGATGAGAGGAGAGAGCGTGGGCTCCATTACACAAATTTCCTCCTAAGTTTTCATGCTTCGTAGAAAACGACGAGCACCGACGCAATAATTACAAGATGATTTAAAACAAACAAAGAAGAGAAAATAGCAAAAGGATCTACAGCCATAATTACACGATGATTAAAACAAATGAAGAAGAGAAAAAAGCAAAAGGATCTACAGCCGCCAATCAAAACAAATTTATTTTATATTAAAAAGAAATTTTGGCCAAAAGCAAGGCAAAAATTGGCCAAAACAAAAGGCTTGATTATCCTGACACAAGTTCAAAGGAGGGGAAAAAATAAAACCTAAAAAAAAAACCTAGAAAAGAAGCTATCCCAGTCCCCCAAGGCGGCAGCCCCCTCTTCTTATATATATAATATATAGAGTTTGCAGAAAAGCCCTTATCTTTGTCATATTGTGTCCAGCCCAAATTCAGAATCAGAAAGAAATCTTCTTTGACTATTTTGAGTGGACAAACGGTCGAAGTAGTAAAAACTCTCAACAACAAAGTTGTAAATCTTCAAATTTTCTTTCTGTAGAAATGACCTCTTTCGGAGTCCTGTAACTAAAGTTATGATCAAAATACCGCAACATGTTTGGAAAACAACCCTCAATCTTTTACAAATTGCGTGATTTAATTGCTGAAAGTAATCGGATTCCTCTTTCTCTTCTTTTACCTGTTTTCTGCAAAATTCAATCAAATATACCCGAGTAGCATTATTTATATACAAATAATAGATAATTAGGAGTATAAAAATGATGTAAAATCATGCTGATCAAATACCCTCACACTTATATTTTGTTAGTCATCGAGCAAAACTACTAAAAAGAAAATCAAAAGTAACCTAACCTAACTCACTTTCGTAGGAATCACGGTTGTATTTAGCATGTGCAATAAGCCTTTAAACCCCTACGTTACCCCTCAAGGATGAGTTTTGTCTCGTGAGGATTTTCAGTGGATTACACCCACAAAATTCATAAAAGAATGAAATTAAGAAATAAACAAAATTAAAATAAGGATAACCGAAAATCAAGAAAAGAAAAAAATCATTTTTTTTACTCAAGTTAACTAGCTAGCAGGATCATAAATTTTCATGAGTTTTATTTTCTAAATCAATCACAACTCAAGAAATCATATGTCTATAAAATAAAGTTTTAAATCCAAAATTTTTTATCACCTGCCATAAGTTTCAGATCCTATGTACCATATAATCGTGATGCAGTTCTTAAGCTTAGGAATATTTGACTCCAACTTTCATACTTATTTTAGTAATAAACGTTTTTTCTTTTTTTCAACACTTCATAACTATCTTTCGTGTAGATACCGACGCTTCCTGAGGCCAAGATACCTAACTAATTGATAATCAAAATTATTATATTTTTATGATATCTTTTCTTATTAAGCTTTCTCAGCTACCCATGTAGCGAGCTTTGGATCAATGCCCCCAAACCAAACGGTCTAAGGGCAATAAGTGTAAAAACACTCATACGAATTTAAATTCTCAAGCAACTGAGGCCACAAGACAAGACTTATTAATAATATTTAACTATATAATTTTAATTTTTTTTGTACTCTAGTTGTAATCAATATCCCAAGCCTATGAACTTAATAGTGTAAGTGTTAATGGGTACATAATCACTTCGACTAAGTTTAGATGGTATGTCCTTTTTAAATTCTAATCTTTATTTTAAGACTTTATGACTCTCTTATCTTAATTTCACCTTTAAAATCTACTCGTGGATACTAAATCACTCACATACTGGCTAACCATCTGTAGAAAAGTTTCAAATTTTTTTTGAAGATTCCTAAAAGAAAATAAAGATAAAGAAAGAAAACAAAACAAAAAACCCTAAAAGCAAACCAAAAAAATTCCTAAAAGAAAAGAAATATGTGAATCTCAATACCCCCACACTTAAACTGTGTCGTGTCCTTATACACACAAATGAATACAGAGATGAAAAGAATCTAGCATGTAATTTTATACATTCAAAATATGCACACAATCATGATGATCATGCAATCCAAGCATATAAAAGATATAAAAATGTAAACAGTATGCTAGAATTAGAAATACTCACAGTACGCTAGAAAATCAAGCTGTCGAAGTAACAAAAATTGCTCCTTGCATTTGGTGGATGCCTCCTTACTTATCCTATATCACTTGTAAGAAACTCGGCATATAGGTTAGAAAAAGAGAAAAATAAAAGACTCACTAAAACTGATTCAACTAACTAAAAGAGAAATAAAAAGACTCAAAAACTAAATAAAAAATAAAACAAATATATACATATGTACAACTTTATATCTCCTCCACACCTAGATTTTTCTAGATCTATTCCCTCGAGCTCGCTTCCCATCATTCCAATGTGTTCTCTTCAAGGAACAAATTGGAGATGTTAATCTTTTTGTCATCTTTAATTTCATTCTCTCTAACTTATTCATCACTTTCCTCCATCTCCTCTTTCTCTTCTTCTCACACTTTTTTCTCATAAATTCATCATTATCACACAACATAATTAGAGTGGCCACAATATGATTGCCTATGAATTTAAGCTCATCCTCAAACATCACCTCAAAACTTAGATCAACAATTTTCTTTGGAGGTGTGTAACTAACCAAAGCATCCCTAATTGATTCAGCCAAACAGATGGGTTTGTCTTCAAATAGGTTTTCAAGCTTTGATCAATTAGAGATTTTTTAATCATGTTTTGAAAAGCTTGATCATTGGTTGGCTCATCGAAAGTAAAGATACTCAAATCGAGTTTTGTTTTTTCAAAGGGCTCTAAATTTAAGATCCTCAACACGTATTTTCTCACCATTGTGATCACCCTCTTCAGCAAAAAGCTCACTAAGAAATAAAGGCTAATTATTCATATAGGCATCCTCGCAATTTTGATCACTGTGCTCCATTTTCTCCATATGAGTGGATGAAATCTTCTATTTCTCAACACTTGTCTTTTCACAGAACTTAGAAAATTTATTCTCAAATTTCTCCTGAACCAAAAGTTCATCACTATCACATTCATCCTCACAAAAAGGTTCAACTGGCTCCACATGAGGTACATGTATAGCCAAATAATTTCTAATCACTTCATCCAGACACTGAGGATCATTATCAAGTTTGTACACCTCATGGACCTTCACAACTTCCTCAACAGGCTTCTTATGTTCAAACTCTTCAAATTGATTAAGATGAAATAATGGGGACTCGAAAGGTATCTCGATGGAATGATTAGACATGTCATTATGGCCAGCCATTCGCTCTTCGGGTATAATAGTTTGGACTTTGTTCATTTTATGAAAGTTGATGTGCTCTTGAATTGACATGGGTCGAGTCGGTATTGGCTCAGGAACTAGTTGACCAAAAAAGAGATCCTTCTCTTGGTCACTAACCAACTCATTTGCTGGCATGTTTAAGCAGTCTTTAATGTCATAGATCACTTGCTTTGAAATTTGCCTGAAAGTTTCAAAAGCTTCTCTAGTGTTGGTTCCTTGTCCACCTGATTGCTATTGAACTCAATTATGAAAATTGATGAAACTCTTAAACTTGATCTGGACTTGTGGTTGAAACAGGTTGATTGAGATGAGTCATTATCTTATCCATGTGAGAACATGCCTCGATTAATTACTGATTGGTTTCGACTATAGTCTGCTGCATGAATTCGAAACTCTGCTCTAATGTGCTCATCGATTTCTCATGATCATTGTCAAATCCCCAAGATAGAGGTGATGGTTCAGTGTAAGACCAATTATATTGAGAATTTTGATATGATTGATCCCATGAGAATTGAGGACAATTCCAACTCTCTGAATTGAAGTTTGATGGATAAGGCTCGCTCGTAGGTCCTTAAAATGTGTGGAATTGATTTTGACCTAGTCTTACGAATACTCTATCGAAGGGCGCTGATCTGAAGGATGATTTGGATCTTAACAGTGTTGCCAACTCATTTGATGGTTATGAGAAAAATGAGTAGTTCGTGGGATGAAAGTATTCAGTAAAATATGGAAGAGTGATTGGTGGATGAAAAGGAGGGTCTGGCCTATAAAATGGATCGTAACCAAATGAATTTGGATAGGCCATGGGGAAAGAATTTTTTTAATTGATTTTTTTAAAGTTTTTTCCATTGAATTTTTTTTGAATTTGAATTTTTTTTACAATCCGATAAAAGTGTCAAAACTAATGATGGAACACTGTGTTCCCAGCAATAGCGCCAAAAAATTGATGGTCAGATTTCACTCTCCTGTTTTAATTAACCGCAAGTGCACGATCTTTTGATTGTAGATGCAAATTTATTCATGTCAAAAGCTCACTTTTTCAAAGTAGTATCCAAACCTCAATGCTTTTTTGGATATCCAAAAATTCATCTTTATTACAAGTGATAATTAGGCTTTTACCCTTACAAATAGTTTCGTATTTTTCAAAATCATTTTTCATTTTCTCAAAAGACCTAGATAATCATTTTTCGCTTTTAAAATAATTTCAAATTCATTCTTGAAAAGATCATTTTCCTTTTTCAATTTTTTGTTTTGTGAAAGAGAAATTTCATATCTATTTAGTAGTTCTTCAAAAAATTGTGCTAATTCATCTATGGTCAAATCTTCATCTTCTAAAGAGTTTTCAAGGTTTACCTTAGAAGCTTCATCACTATGTGCCATGAAGTACATGTGTACGGTGTCGATCTCCTCTTCGGATTCTGTCTCCGAGTCATCCCACGTGGTCATCATCGCCTTCTTCTTTTTTGGCACGTTCTTGGAGGTTGTAGCTTGTAGAGAGGGGCAATCCGCGATTAGATGACCCGTTCTTTTCCAATGAAAACACGGACCCGTCTCCTCCTTTTTTCTTTTCAAGTCTTCCTTGAGGTCTTCCTCTTTGGCCTATGCTCTCTCAGTCGTCGAGAAGGCAATCCTGTCTACATATAGGGAAGCTGAAATCAGTTTAGAGTCCAAGATTTGAAAGAATGACATGATGGAAGAGATGAATTCTTTGCACAAGAATGACATTTGGGAACTGTCCGAATTGCCAAAGGAAAACAAGGCGATCGGTTGTAGTGGATATTTATAAAGAAATAAGGATCTCTCGATAGTGATATTGTACACTACAAAGTCAGATTGGTAGCCAAAGACAACGCGTAGCGATAAGGCATTGACTACAACGAGATATTCTCACCCGTTGTGAAGACTCGTCTGTTCAAATTTTATTGACACTGGTGGCACAATATGAGTTAAAGCTTGATCAGCTCGATGTGAATACTGCTTTCTCCATGGCGATCTTGAAAGGAGATCTACACGTCTCAGCCTATAGGGTTCATGACTGTAGGAAAAGAGAATACGGCTTGTAAGTTAAAAAAATCACTTTATGGATTAAAGCAATCATCAAGATATAATAAGCATTTCAACAGCTTCATAAGAGGTAAGAGGTACACACAAAATATTATGACCCATATGTGTGTTACAATAAGTTATCGAGTGGAGAATACATATATCTACTATTGTATGTGGATGATATGCCCATTGCTTCTAAGTGCATGTCCGCGATTGATAAATTGAAGGACTTGTCCTCTGAATTCAAGATAAAAAATCTTGGTGAAGCGAAGAAAATGCTAGGCATGGAGATTGAGCATGACTGGAAAGGTGATAAAGTTAGCTTGACACAAAAGGGGTATTTAAAGAAAGTACTTTCAGAAATTCAACATCAATGACGATATGAAGTCTGTAAGTACAACATTAGCCCCTCATTTTAAATTAAACGCTACTATATCTCCTACTACTGTTGAAGAGCGTGAGTACATGAATTAGGTACCCTATGCTAGCATGGTTGGTAGTTTAATGTATGTAATGGTATGATGAGGCCTGATATGTCACAAACTGCCTCTTAATGGTTAGGAGATACATGCACGATCCCAGCAGGGGTCATTAGGTGGTAAAGTGAATTCTACGGTACATTAAAGGTACCATGGACGTTGGTTTGGTATTCGAGAAGGATTCTATAAGTAAGCAAGAGTGTATCAGATACTTGATTCTGACTATGCAGGAGATCTCAATAAATGCCGATTTACAAAGGAATACATGTTTACATTGGCCCAAGCACCCGTGTGTTGGCGCTCTATTTTACAGTCTACTGTCACATTGTCTACTATAGAGGCCGAGTATGTGTTCATGACGGAGGCTATGAAGGAGGTAATTTAGCTTCAAGGGTTGCTTGACGACTTGAAAATTGATCAAGATCTATTGAAGCAATTGTGGTAGCGTGAGTGCTATCTATTTGGTAAAGAACCAGGTATATCATGAAAGGATGAAGCATATTGACGTCAGGTTCCATTTTGTTTGGGAGATTCTTGAGGAGGATGACATCGAGTTACAAAAGATTCACACGAAGGAGAATCCCGCCGATATGCTTACCAAAGTTATTCTTTGAGTGAAGTTTGCACATTACAAAGAGTTACTTCATATCCTTCAAGTCACTTGAGCTCGGTGGAGCTCGTTTAGATGAACTACGGATGGCTTGATCCCTTGGGCAGGGGGTACATAGGAAACTACAATGGTGCAGCCCGTTACAGTCGACAAGGCGCTATGTTGTGTTGGCTCAGATTTAAGAAATCTTTACCTAGGTGGAGAATTATGGGAAGAGAGTGTAAACTCTTATTAGTAGAGTTTTTAAAACTCATTGGAGAAGATAATAAAGAGATCGGAGTTCAAAAGTGTATGTTGAAGCCCAAGTCACAGCTAAAGACAGAGGACCGGTCAACTGGCCGGTCGATCGGCCATGCACAGAATGTGCACTTGGAGAATCAAGGTATAACGGTAGTTCACACTGTCGACCGCCCAGAGGAGCTGTCCAAAGACTGCGGGAACGATCAACCTCCATCGATCATCCAGAAGACAAGCTGTGGCTCTGTACAGCTAGTGGTCGACTACCCGATCGACCACGCAGAGCACAATTTTTATACTACAGGAGAGCGGTCGACAGTCGGTCTGTCGCACGTCAGGTCTAGGCAATTTTCTAATATGATTCTGACTTCGTTTCTGATCTGATTTCAGATCTATTGGTTCCTTTTCTTCAGAGATTCTCTGGCTATATAGAGAGAGGTATGGATCCCCATTGATTGTATTCTATAATTATTTTTTAATAAGTCTCTCTCTCCTTCTACCCTGAGGATGTAGGCAAATTGTCAAACCTCATTAAATTTGTGTATTCTCGCTTTCTTCTTCTTTGCTTGTTTGTTCGTGCAATTGATGACTATTCTATGCTGTGAGGTAACCCTCTGGTGGTTTCCTCCCAACACTAGAGGAAGAATTTGGGTTGCTTGGGATAATGTCATATGGATAGGGACAGTTCAATTTGCTAGTCTTCAACAAATCACAATAAGCTTCAAAATAAAGGAGGCCTATCTATATTGCTAAGTGTGGTGTATGGGGAAAACAATGATATTGACAGGGATATGTTATGGGCAGATATAAAGTCAATTCATTCATCAAATCTAGCACTGTCATGGACTTTAGTCGGAGATTTCAACGTGTGCAGATTTACAAATGAAAAAAATGGAGGTAACAGGCTTTTCTATACGCAGACCCCAGGGGTTCAATGATTGCATAAATTTTTGTGATCTCTCAGATATAAAGAGTATAGGCACTTCACGGTCACGTGACACAACAACTCTAAATGCAATGCAAGAATATATGGGAATCAGGATAGGGCTCTTTGCAACAGTCACTAGTTTGACATCCTTCTAGAAGCTTTCATTAAGCACAGAAGTATCCAGTAGCGATCACACTTCTATTCTCCTACGTCTACTTCCAGAATCAAACTCAAGCCCCAAACCATTCAAATTCTTGAACCACTGGATTCAATGTCAAGGTTATACAGAATTATTAGAGGAGGTATGAATACACACTGTCAAGGATTAGCTTTGTTGATGTAGGAGATCAAGGAGAAGGCAACTAGTAGGTAACCTGTCGACAACACCTCTGATCTTGACCTGTCGATAACACCCTCAAAAGGCCTGTCGACAGGGTTTTACAGTAAGTCTGCGGATTGCAGACCCGCCGACAGTTGAAGGGAGCTGTCGACAGGCATATGGAATATTAGAGTATCCTAATTCATTTAGGAATTATTTTCTGGGTTCGTTTAGATTCCAATTTATTTTATTTTTATTTTTTTAATTTAGTTTTTTAGTTAGAAAAGTATTCTTCTTTTATTTGCCTATATAAAGCCATTGTATCCTATAGGTATTCAACTTTTAATCAATAAACTTTGAGTTTTGCCTCATATTTGCATGTGAATTCAAGTTGTTCCTTTGGCTCGTAGATTTAGGTTGTTCTTGCTCGTAGATTTGAGTAGTTATCCTTATGTGGAGATATCTTTAGGGTTTGCCAGCGCTAGAAGGAGATCTAACCCGCGTTGTTCGTCTTTTTTACTTCCCTGTTTGCGTCAAGTGATATCAAGGCCTCGATAACACTCCGACAATTGCCAGAAACGACAACTAGCAATCAAACCAGTCCACAAGGATGGATACTTTTAAAAGAAGGCCAGCACTCTTGAATCAATCATGGATGTTATGGTCTAAGAACTCAAGAAGATCTTTCTCAAACTTGATGATTGAAACCTAGCTGATGGTAAGCACTGAAGCAGGCTGGATCATTATAACACCCCGCTCCCGAAATTCATACTTAGATGCATATTCTGATTTTTTGATCATACTTTTTCAATTTACTTTCCATATTTATTTTTGTTTTATGAATATTTATGCAATCGTTTTGCATTGGATCTGACTTCGTGGACTTGGAGTCAGTCCTAATCTGAACCGGAAACACGATCCTAGTGTATTACTCGATTTGGTCTTTTGGTAGTCAGATTTAACCAATTTCAGCTTCAAATATTATTTTCTAATAGTTTAGATTTTTCATAATTTTTTGAAATTTTTTAGAATTATTCTGCAAAATCTTCAAAAGTTGAGTCGACCGGTGCCGCAGATTGACTCTCAGATTTTTAATTTACAAACAGAATTAAATTTTTAAAATCCACTTTTACATTATTTCTTAGAATCACATTTTCTATTTTAGTGCATTTTTAAGAATTTTTCTGAATTTATCGAAATTCAACCGGTTTGGTGTCGACTAGTATCGCCGGTAGATTCCAAGATTTTTATTTTAAAAACCAAATAAAATTTCTAAAAACTAATTTTTTCATGTATCTTAAAATAATATTTACTATTTTTGAGAATTTTCTTAGAGTTTTCCTAGTTTCTCCATTTTTTCAGCTTTTTCGATATTTTTGGTATTTTCCCAGATCTGGGATATCTATCCGGATATTTTCTTTTCTTTCTTCTTTCTTCTTTCTTTTATTCTCCTCCATATATTTTCCCATCCTTTTCTTTTCTTTTATTTCCTTTTTATTTTTCCTTTTTTCTCCACCACACAAGAAAACACTTAAAATATCTTCCCCACCTACTTCATCTCTTCTCCTTTTTTTTTTCCTTTCTTCTTTCTTCTTTTTCTTCTTTCTTCTTTCTCTTCTCTCTGGCTGGCGACGAAGGGGCCATCCCCTTACCCTCTCAAATTCCCTCTCTCCCCTTCCAAATCTCAATCTCTCTAATCTTTTTCCTTTTCTCTTCCTCTCTCTTCCTCACTCTTCAATATCACTTCTCACTATTCCTCTCTCCCTCTCTCTTCTACACTTGGGCGATGCCACCACCATGAGCATGGCGCCCCACTCGCGGTGATCCCTGAGTGACGACGGCGGTGGCCCATCTCCCCTAAACTCCCCTTCCCATTTCCTTCATCTCGAACGCCAACAACACCATCTCCACCTTCTTCTTCTTCATCAAAACCACCATCTTCTCCTCTCCGGCCACCACCACCAAGAGCACCACCACCATCAGCTCCTCTCCAATTTCCCACCATCATAATCACCTTCTTCAACATCCCCAACAAACACCACCACCCCATCATCACCATCAAAATCGCCCCCAAATCCAACACCCCCTTTTCTCTCCCTCCTCCTTGGGGTGGCCAGCGGCCAGACCCGGCCTCCAGCGGCCAGCGCCGACTCCCCGTGCCGCCTGGCCGCACGGTTGGCCAGGGCCCTTGGCCTTAGCCATGAGCAGAGCAGGGGGCAGCAGCCTCCTCATTGCTGCCCCTTCTCTTTCTCTCTCCTGTACTCCCTTTCTATCTCCTATCTCTCTCTCTTTCTCTCGTCTGTCTCCCTCTCTCTATCTGTTTCTCTCTCTTTCTCATCTGTCTCCCTCTTTTTCTATGCATTTCTCTCTCTCATCTATCTCCCTCTCTCTGTTGTTCCTCTCTCTAGATTTTTCTCTCTAGATCTCTCTTTCTCTCTCTAGGTCTTTCTCTCTAGATCACTTCCTTATATATATATATATATATATATATATATATATATATATATATATATATATATATATTAATATATATTTTGGTGAACGCGCCCGAGTTTCTAGAACTCCAAATTTACAGCGAATTTCTGATGACTTTTTAGGCGAGTGTCCTCACATCGTTTTGGGTTTTCCCGCTTCGTCAGTCGATTTGTATTTTGCTCTGTATTTGTATGTGTATTTGTATTTTGTATTGGGCTATGCCCTTGTATTTGTTGTGGCCTAAAGCCCAGGATTGTACATGTATTATGTCTGTAATGAATGCTTGTAATAGTATAGTTCCATTCCTGTACAAATGCCATACCTGGGATGTTGTCTATTACCGCTTTATTATATGCGTATGTTCGGCACTAACACTTCTGCAGGTAATATACCCAGCCTCTGGGCTCTGTTCAGCTCCGGGCTTTCTATAACGAACCTTCGAGTTGCGTTTAGCCTCCGGGCTCTACACTCAGCCTCCTGACTTCACCACTCCACAGTAGCCTAGATATTCTCACATTTATATGTATGCTCGTGTGGTACTAGCATCTGTGCATGTACTCATGTACCGACTCTGGGTTTCTGTCCACTCCTAGGCTAGCTACCCAATTGGTTTTAGTTCTTGCACCCTTATGGGTTTCATAGTAGCTACTGAGAGTGCGCCTAAACCCCGAGCATACTCTAGCCCACTTCCTCGAAAGAGGAGTGCGCTTAGACTGTCAGGTCTCTTATACTCCGCCTAGTATGCATGCTTAGCGTTTTATCACTAGATTCGTTTAGGCAAAACTTTGCCAGATTTTGGACTTACCTTCTAAGCCAAGTCATTCCAGTAGCGCCCTCAAAAGCTCTAGTGGTTGAACACTGTTTGTTGTCCGTGCCTCCAGCATGCTTAGCCCTACTTGGATATTCGCTTACTTGCTAATTTCGTGCTTGTCGGTTTATCCATCCTTTTATTATGGTTGTAAAGAGTTTGAAATCTTATTTATACTATTTTCCTGAGACTACATGATTTTTGGGTACTCGTACTGATCTCTTTTATCAGTATTATTTTCCTGTATTGCTTGACATGCTTTCACTTGATGTGCTATCATTTACCATGCTATCACTTGTCACATGTATGATATCACCCCCCTGTCATGCTATCACCAGTCCCTGTTATGATATCACTTATCACCTGTCACCTGCCTGATCACTTGTCATCTTAATATTAACCTGATACCTATCTTGTTTAACCCTTGACTTATGATTATCGCATTATGGGAATGTAGTACCTGATCTCCTGACAAGTACTCCTGTTATGTATGTACTCTTGTTACTCCTGAACCTATTATGTTCCTGGTCATTCTCGTAATCTGAATAACTATGCTTAATAAGCTATAAAAAGGACAACTTACACTAGGAATGGGAGGAACTGATGAATGTCGGTATGATGCCTTACTTATAGTGGTGGATTACTAAACTGACATTTCACGTTTGCGTGCTTTTAGGCCCCCGGAAGATGCATGTTTGGGTGATTCTAGGCACCTATAGGCTATATCCTGGGTAGGACGGGAACCACTATAAATTGAGCCATCAGTTCTTCATCAGCTTCCAATAACCAACTTCGACTTATTTATATATGAATGTATGTGTTTTGAGATGTATACCAGGACACATACCTAAATATATGGGTCGGATGAGTAATAATAATAAGATGCTAAGATAATAACTCGTTGTGTTGCTTTGCAAACTGGGTTAAACCACTGGTTTTGCCATAATTGCTTTCATCGAGTTTTACTTCAGATTTCCGGCTATATTAATCATTATTATATTTTCAGTGCACCACTTGTGTATTACTCCTATGGTCTCTTGCTTGATATTATTCATGTTCTACTATACTTATCCTCCTGACTTGATCACTCCTCGTTTTATACTGATTCCTGATTACCCCTCATTACTGGATGTCTCATTCATGTCTGGCGTGCCTATGCTCACGACACAATTTTCAATGCATGTTTTTTAACTCGGATTTATCGATACGCGTGTGCTTATTCTTGCACGCTACTTGGCATTCACCACACCACTCGTTGGGGAGTTTCTGACTCCCTTGAATCCTCTTATCCAAATTTCAAAGCTTGGAGCTTGTGAATTCCCCTGGTTGCTAATTAGAGTGGCGCAGAAGAAGCATGGATGATCGGCTGACCGTCTGAGATCTCATCCTTTCAGGCCCCCTTTGTCGGCTCTCGAGTTTACCCTTTGTGACTTATGAGTGCCTTTTGTACAGTTCATGATTATGTACCACTTTGTATTCTCGCATTTTGCGTCTATCGGTGATGTAATATTCTTATAATATTGCGTCACATCCTGTGATAACTTTATAATTATACTCATATGTTGGAATGTTTAATGCACCACATGCTTCCATACTCTGATTCTTTCCTATACTGATGCTTAGCGTATATATGTGAGGGCATTTTGACCTACATATATACGTCATAGTAATGTCTCCGTACTTGCGGGATCGGGGAATTACAATCATCCAGTAAACAACCCTCCATAACCACCTCCACCTTCATCTGGTAATCCTTATCCGTCATCTTCAGCTCTTTCAAACAATCCTTGCCCACAACCCCTACCACTACTTAGCCACCACCAATTCAATCACCCCAACTACTATCACCTCCATATTAACAACCCTCATATCAACCATACTCAAATCAGCCACTCCCAAATCACCCATATCAATACCATACACCACCAAACTACTCGAGAGCTATTGAAGCACCTCAACTCTTAATCTAAATGAATCTCGAGAAGTTATAGAGCCCTTCACTGGGAATGCGGCTTCACACTTTGGATATTACTTATGTTTAATTTTCTTAGTGTAAAAATTTTTAATTCTGCATTATTTGTCATTAGATTAGCATTACACCTATTCATCCCCCCTCTAAGTGTACTTTCACTAGCCTCATGAATCTGTTAACTGAGTCTGTATAACTGGTTTTATACTCATTTGAATATATTATTATTATGTCTACTATTATTATACCTTGCTTATCACTTGTGTAACACACTGCATGTCTCTTACTTGATATTGCGCTGGTACTATTATACTTAATCTCCTGACTTGTTTACTTCCTGGTTTACATTGCTTGCCCCTGCTTGATGTAATGCTGGTGCTATTGTTCTTAATCTCCTGACTAGCTTGCTCCTGGTTGTATACGGTTTCCTTGGTTACCATTTATATTTATTACTTCTTACTTGTCTACATGACTTGGGTACCTGACATACTTCTCGATACTTGTACATGTTGTTCTCTTATTCTGTTATACTAAGAACAACTCAAGTTGTATAAATTTAGATGATGGTGACATGAGGTATATGGTATATATATTAGGATTTTCTTGCTTAGATTATTCCTTCGACGTATCAATCTCATGAATCTAAAGTCTGATCTTGTACAACTAGTTTTATCTATATTTGTATTTATTACTTTACTTGATGCCTCAAATCATGCTTGAGTATGCCTGTGCTCACGACATGATTTTCGATGTATGGCTTCCAATTAGATTTATCGATACACGTGTGTTTGCTTATGCCCGCCACTTGGCTTCATCTTATGTACTCGTTGGGCTGCTTTCTGACAACTCTGGACCAGCATGTCAGATTTTAGAGCTTGAAACTTATGGATTCTCCCTGTTGCTGACCAGAGTAGCATGGCGGATGCGTGAATTATTGGTAGACTGTCTAGAGTCTTTTCTTATAGCCCCTCCTGCTAGGCTCCAGAGTTTCCTTGTTATAGTTTGTGAGCACTTTTTGTACTGTTCATACTTGCATATCTCCTTGTAATTCATATTTTACACCTCTTGGTGATATAATATTCTTGTAATATTGTGTCACATCCTGTAATAACTTTGTCATTATGCTCTCGTGCTGGAATGCATCGCATACTTTTGTACTTTGATTCTTACGCGTACTGATGCTTAGCATACATATATGAGGGTATTTTATCCTGCGTACATCGCAATAATGTCTCCGTACCCATAGGATCGGGGCATTATAAAATTGCTTTACTTAATGGAGATCTCGAGGAAGAGATCTATATGGACCAACTAGAAGGATTCATAACTAAGGAACAAGAAAACAAAGTGTGCAAACTTGTGAAGTCATAGTATGGACTTAAACAAGCATCTAAGGCATCTAAAGTTTAACAAAGTTGTCACACAATTTGGATTCATTATACATGAACATGACAAGTGTATATATTTTAAGAACTTTAGCAATGAGTATATCATCCTTTGTCTATATGTAGATGATATTTTTATTCTTGGAACTTCTCCTAATGTAATCCAGAGGGTGAAGGATTATCTCTCCTAAAACTTTGATATGAAGGATCTAGGTCATGCTGATATGATACTGAGAATGAAAAATCCAAAACCCCTAATGGAATTTCTTTGAGTCTAGTTTTGAAAGAATGCTTCACAATTTTGATTTCTACAACACTAAACTCATTTCTTCACTGTATGATTCTTCAATTGCTTTGAAGAAGGACATGGATGAGTTTGTGTCTCAATTAAAATACTTTTAATTAATAGGTTCTCTTTTCTACATTTCTTACAGGACTAGGCCTGACATCTCTTTTGCAGTAGTTATATTTATTAGATACACCAGTAATCCTAAAGAGAACACTGGACTGTATTAGAGAGAGTTTTCAGATATCTTAGAGGCACAATTGCCTGTTGTCTGACTTAGACTGGATATCCGAATGATATATAAGGTTATAGTGATGCCACCTGGGTTATTATTTCTAACAGTGTTAAGTCTACAACTGGATATGTATTCATGTTTAGTGGTGCTATCGCATCCTGAAAATGCTGCAAACAAATAGTGATTGCTAGGAGCATCACGGAGTTTGAACTTATTACTCTAGACACAACTTGCTCTGAAGCTGAATGATTAAAGGATCTTTTATCTGAATTCTCTATCGTGCCTAAATCCATACTTTCAATCTCATTTCATACTGATTCAAGATCCACCATTGAGATTCTAAAGTAAGAAAATAGTAATATAAAGATGAACAGACTTACTCAGATCAGACTTAAGTCTATTCAGCGCCTATTAAGCAAAGTTGTGATTTTGGACTTTGGAAAGCCTGAAAAGAATATTGCTGACTCGTTGACTAAGGGTCTTTCTGGGAGTGTGCTCTTAGAATCATCGAAGGAGATGAGGTTAAGTTCATAGTAGAGTTCGTGGACAGTAGAAACCCAACCTACTTAATTGAGAGGTAGTTCCATGAAAGAAGTTTAATGTGGTAAAAATAAGCTGGACTGGTGATACTCGCGTGGAGCATGACCCGATTATATTTATCCTATATGTAGCGTTGTAGCTACTACCCCTTCTCTATGATGACGATGCTCTTATGATACAGTTAGATAAGGTTGAGTTTTAACTCTTAATAAGTCCAACGCATGTAGTGTGAAAGGTATATCATCCAGTTGTAGTACCCTTGGAGGACTTACCTATGTGAGGACATCGTAATGGCTGTGGTTGGCGGGGTAGGACTGGCCCCTAGAAACTCTCATGAGTCAATTATTGTGAGCATGTCCATTAACGCTTAACTCACTCGCTCAATAGATGGGACTTACTATATGTAACAATATCTGGTAAAAGAGGATAATTTCAGGCGTAGTCCACTATGTCTCTCAGATGGCGATGAATTCACTAAGGAAAGTTTCATGCGTAGTCCACCTGTCCCGAATCCACAATGTGATGTTACCTGATTTCATTCGTGTTTTATAATTTTATGATTTGTTTATTATTATTTTTGATTTGATTAATCTTCCTGAAAATCAAGTTTTCTGGGAGACTGTTGGGTTTATTGGATTGTGGAGGGAAAACTTGAGTTCCCTCCATTTGGTCTTGGTTTTTTAGTCTCAAGTTGGATGCGATGTGGGAGGTTGAGTAGTATATATACTAACTCCACCTAAACCTATTATTCTGATTAGTTAGGCCATGTCACACTCCCACACACGCGTACACATGCTGAACTGAACTGGGCTGGATTCGGGTGGCGTGCACTCACGGCCTGCAGACACGAATGCAGTTCGACTCAGCGGTTCTTGGACCTGCTATAATTTTGTTTTAATTTTATTTGTTAATATTTTATTTAAAATTCTATTGAGATTTTCGGGTTTTGAAATTTCTCCTTGGACCTGTTCAAAGTGGATCAGCTCTGCACGATCTCCGGACTATTGCAATAAGTCAGAGTTATTGCAATAGCTTGAACGTGCGTACGATCCTCGTCGGGGCTGTTACAACAGCAGGGTGTTCAAATGCTATAAATGCTGGCATATTGTAATGCCCTGATACTGCGGGTACGGAGATATTACTGCGACATATATGGTAGTTCAGAAATACCCTCACATATATACGCTAACCATCAGTACAGATAAAAATCAGAGTTTAAAAATACGTGGTGCATTATACATTACAACATATAAGTATAATTACAAAGTTATCATAAGATGTAATACAATATTACAAGAATATTACATCACCAATAGGCGCATTATGAGAATACAAAGAAATATACAAGTTTGAATAGTACAAAGGAAGCTCACGAGTTACAGAAGGAAAACTCGGAGACGCACAAGGGGGCTGGAAGGATGGACGTCGAACGGTTTGCCAAGATCCATGCTACCGCTGCGCTACTCTGTGAAAAGTCACCAAGAGGGGGGTGAATAGGTGATTATGCTAATCTAATGAACTCAATGCGGAATTAAAAATTTAATGCAATACACTCAAGTGCAATCAACAAGTGATGCACACACAACCAAGCCAAGCAATTATGAATGCACAATATGAATAGTTGCAAGGCATAAAGTAACGAGAGAGATAGAGAGAGTCAATGGATCAAGCGCAAACAATAAGGTATGTTTCGAGGTTCGAGCACCCAGCTCTACATCCCCGCCTTCGACACACGAAGGATTTCTAATCCACTAGTAAGTCCACAAAGAACTCTCACAAGGAGTACCCAACTCCTCTCTTTACAACCACAACCTTCTTCTTGAGGCAAGCTCCAATCCAACAAAACAATCACCTCACAACTTGAGGGATTAGCACAAAGCAAACACAAGGATCACCTCACAACTTGAGGGATACAACCCAAGGCACAAAGCCAAGAAAAGATTGGATTTTTAACTTGGTGGTCTAAACAGCAACCAAAACAATCTCTTTCTCCCACACAAAGATCCTATAGAATAAGAAAGTAGATGTTGCTCAAGTGTGGAGAAAACCAATGGAATGGAAATCAAAATCACAAAGAAAATCCTTGGGAAAAACTGAAACTAAGATATAGAAGTTGAATCAAAACTCTTTTCCCAAAAACCCTATTCTTTGATCTTCCAAACCCTAGCAAAAACACCAAATAGATTGTTCAATTTGAATCCAAAAACTTCTTTTGATTGCTATGAAAACACCAGAGAGTAAGGAAAAATTCGCACAAAAAATCTTAGAGAAAAATGATCGATGGGGAAACTAGCACTCAAAAGTGTGTTTTTATGAAATCGATGAAAAGCTCGAATGTGCTAATGTACCCTCGATACTTCCGTTATAGCATTGGCTTAACGGGTCGAATCCACAGGGAAGGGAGGCGATAGAAGCATTAACAGTCTCTATTCACGTCAGTTGTTAACACTTCTTCTTTGTTGAAAGAATGAAAAAGAAAGAAAATGAAATTCAGAATGTGGTAGGTGATGAAAACGGCGATGTAAAAACAAAAGTGAAGTGCTTTGGAAATCAAAATAGAAAAAGAGATGGAACAAGGTTGAACTAAGAAGGATGGTAAAAACACCGATAGAAAAATGAGAAAAGAGTTTGGAAAACGATTTCTAAATCAAGCTAAAAGAAAACTCATGGCTACTAACTACTAAATGCTCCACTAACCATGCTAACCTCTTCGAGATAGTTGCCTCACATTTTGATCCTTGGCCATCACAATCCTTGGCTCCAAGAGACGGTACAAAGCATGGCTCATGGATGGTTCATCACATTCAAAACATTGCATCAAGAACAAGCTAATACAAGCATCACTTATTACACTACTAGCATGAAATAAAAGAGCATGAAATAAAAGAGAGTTAGCTTGTTAGCAAGTTAGCAAGTTAGCAAGTTAGCTGTTAGAACCCATCATCTTTGGCCATCAATGGCTCTTGCAAGAATAAGGCCTTGTAGAGGCAACCCGATTCATGTGGATTATCAAGTAAGTGGTTAGATGGTTAGTGGTTAGTAGTTAGATTGCCATGAGAAGAAAACTAGCAAGAAATCATGTAGAAGGTGAAGGAGATTACATTGGAAGAGAAAGGAGGCATCTTTACATAGAGTGTCACTCTCTATTACATCAATCCCTTGCTTTCTCTCTCTCTCTGGAAATCACTCAGCCCTACTACAATGATCTAAGAAAAGAAATGAAAAATACAAGAAATGAAGAACACTCACCTACACTATACTAAAATCTGGACCTACTCCTAAAAACGAAGACTGCTTGCGTTTTGGGCCTCTGCAGGGGCTTTTATAGGCGAAAGGTCCTTCCAGAAGAAGAGACGGGCCACGCGTCGAAAATCGACGCGTGGCTCCACAGCTTTGCCGCGGAAACGCAAGGATTGCCGTGTTTTCGCGGCAATATCAGGGAGTTACGTCTCTGGTTTTTGTCAGGTTGTTCCTCTGGCTGCGAGAATTGTCAGGGTATATTCCATTTCTGGTATTTGCACCCGAATATTCGTCTGACAAGCGCAGGAGTCTAGGTTCAATGCATCTTCTAGAGAATCCTTTGCTTGGCCTCCAAGTAATGCGGGATTAATTACCATTAATTGGGTTTCATTAAACTCTTATTCCATCTTTGCCCTTGGACTTTGGATCTACCTGCAATAAACCAAAACACGGTTTAGATCGACAATTTATTCATAAAGCGGTGAGAGAATGCGACATAATAATGCAGAATTGTAGACTAATCACACCCCCCACACTTATTCTTTTGCTCGTCCCGAGCAAAACAAAAAAAAACTATGCTACATATGTTATTACACCACTTTCGCAGGTGACGCGATTGCACTGAGTTTGTGCAACAAGCCGTTAAACCTCTAGGTTACCCTAGAGGAGGAGTGTTGTCTCCTGAGGGTTTTCAGCAGATTGCACTCACAAAATCCATAAAGAAAGAATACAAATGTTAGTATTTTGAAAACGCATTTTGAAAGAGAGACAAGTTTATGAAAATATTTTTGCAAAAATATAAGTGATCTAAGGTCATAAGTCCACCACAAATCATTCTTCCTTAAACTTAGTCTCTATGCAAGATCTTGTCTTCAATTAAGGTAAGAATTCAAATTGGATTGAATATTTTATCTTTCATAAAACCTAGATAATATGCACTTTGTGATAGTGAAGATTTCTGGGACTTCAACTCCAACCATCAAGCCATTTATTTATATATATTTACTTTCTTTTTCTTTCCTTTTTTTTTTCTTCCTTAGTTTAGGCTTTCTAGTTCACCCATGTAGCGAGCCTATAACCGATGACTCCCAAACCAGATGGTCCTAGGGCACCAGATGAGAAAACATCCCTCGGGTTTAAGGACTCGAGTAAACAGGCCACAAAACTAAAGGGGATTATTTATTTCCTTTGACCAACGTTAGGCGTGAATAATCATGCTTCTTGAGGCACAATTATCCAGCTTAATAAGTAATGTTTTATTTATATATATTTTTTTCTTTTTATTATTTTTTTTATATATGACATTTTAGGTCTTTGTTTCCATCCCAAAAAATGTGTAAGTGTCATGTGCATACTATCTAAGGCAAAAAATTCAAGATAAAAATATCTCCCCAATTTATCTTACTTAGCCTATAATTTTAAACAAGATCCATTATTTCGACTAGGTTTAAGATGTCATAATTAAGGCTTTCTTAATTTCTAAGATCATCTTAATTTTCTTAAAAATAGATCAAAACTTTGTCTCTTATTTCAAAAAGTTTTTCTTTTTTTTTTTTTCTTTTTTTTTTTTTTTTTTCTTTTTTTTTGTGAGAGAAAAAACTATACAAAAGGGAAGATTTCTAAAAGTATCCTAAAAGAAGTGTAATAGAAAGGAAATCTAAAAAACTCTATGTTAGTAAACCCTCCCGCACACTTATCTCATGCATTGTCCTCAATGCATCGTGATATATGTATGCATGAAACAAATAGAGAGGGAAGGAAAAATATATCTCAAGGTGGTGGTTCCGGTGGCGGTCTGATTGGTCCACGAAAGGCGGCCCAATCATTCTTGCGTGGAGTCCGAAGGAACCCACCAGAAATCTCAAGAATACAACCCACTAGAAAGATGTATATATGCATGATTTTTATTAAAAAATTTACCCCATCTAATTTCCAAATTTTCAAAATAATTTCAGAGTCAAATTTATCAACACCCTTGTCCGAGATGGTGTACAAAAAGATGGAATGATTGATTTGGACTCAGGAAGTATAGGAACTAATATCGACTCAGAAAAATGACTCAAGTCAAGTAAAGATTCGGGAGTCGAGATCGGTTCAGGAAGTGGGTCCAATCAAGAAGATGAAGCTCAAGTCCACATTCATTTTCCCATGATGGAATGTGACTTTCTAAGAGTGGTGATTCAAGTTCAGGAATGACAGGTATGGGAATCAAAACTGACTCTAAAATGTTGCTCAAATTGGGTAACATAACAGGAGTCAATAATGATTCAGGAATTTGAACTGGATCACAAATTTGAGGATCAAAGTCACATTCCTCATTAAGTTCAATTCCACAAAAATGAGAACTTACCAATTTATCAAATGGACTTTCAAAAGTATGAAATTGGTCAAGTTCAATATGATCATCATAAGAGATTGGTGATTCAATTTCACAATGGACTGGCACTGGATCCAATACTGACTCGGGAAAAGGAGTGAAATTAGGTGAAGACACCGGAGTCATAATTGAATCAGGAAGTAGAATTGAATCATCAAGTGGAAGTTCAGGATCATATTCATGCTCAAGTTCAATTTCAGGAAAAGGATAACTTGCCAAAATGTCAATGGGATTTGAGGTGTGACAATTCAGGTGGATGTGCTGAAATTGAATCTTGATTTCTAAAATAACATGAATCTTTGACTCGGACAGAATGGTTAGTGACATTAGAAATAGGATGAGAATGAAGAGTTTGAATCATCAACTCTATGTCACGGTTACGAGCATTTTGAGCCTGAGTCATGATTTCAAGCATCTTTTTACAATTCATTGGTTCATCGTTTGTTGAAAAGATGAGAGTTGTTTTGGAATTGGTGGCAAAATTGTGAGTCCATCAGATTTTGTGATTTTTGTTTGGACTCACGCATACTCATTTCCAAAATGATGGTCTTCTATTTTGGACTGGTGGAACTGAGTATGAATCTTGAAAATGTTGTGGAATTGGAGAGGCCCTCATTTTCTGAATTTGTTGCTCGGCCTCTTGTAGATTGGCTTCTATACTCCTCTGTAACTCATATTTTTCTTCAATGGGAGGTCCAGAAAAGGAGCATATGAAGCGGAATCGGGAAATGAATATTGTGTATATTGTGGACGAGGTGGACATGGTGGACAAGGAGGTTGAAAATTTAGCTCGGGGGACTTGAATCCCCATTGACTCTGTGATGAGTTGAAATTATTTTGGAAATTATAGTCATAAGAATGTGGGTATGGATTGTATTGATTCGATAAGGCCAACCCGGTGTATGTGGTTGGTGCATATTGTAAAACGCCGGTTGGAATTATCCGAATAGAATGGAGGCGGTGTGAAATATGGATTCATGTTAGGATTGAAAGAATTGTTATTGTTGAATGCCATTTCACAAAAAAATCACAAACAAAAAAAAATCAAACAACAAACAATAAGAAAAATCAAAACCAAGCCAATAGGAGAGTTGACCTAGACCTAGATGTAGATGTCCCTAGGGGCCACGTCTATTCAAATTTTATTAAGGCTTGGGTTGTGTGAGTGGGGAGATGATTTTTGGGCCAAGGAAGGGTAATAAAATCCCCACCTTATCTTGTTTGGGTTTTGCCCTTAAGTTCAATTCGTGCAAGTATGCAATATAGACAAGAATATAACACAAAGCGATAAATCACCCACGTGTTTGTCCTATGCTATATGCAATGCCATATGTACATCTCCATCCAAATCACAACAATAGAACAAAATACAATATATTGGAATTGAATTAACACGTGCCTAAATGCAAATGTCTAAACTGTTTTAAAAGCGTCCAAATACCGTATTTTAGTTCTTTTATTTATTATGGGTGTAGGCAATCAAAGCAAAAAGATAGCAGCACAAATCAACTTGCTATTATAAGATACACATCCCAGAACAAACAAGATACAACATTATTGCACAATGCCGCGTTTGCGTGGCAGATGTCGCGGTTTCGCGGCTTTTGTTTAGAAACTGGGGCCTGCTTTCAAGAGCAGGGAGATGCAAAACTAGCTTATGTTCTGCAATATTAAGCACCTGTAAATATTGCCCTGCACACAAAACAGAGAAGACAATGTTAACAAAAACGTGAAAACAAAACTATTCCCTTCCCCGGCAACGGCGCCAAAATTTGATCGATGGGGGAAACTAGCACTCAAAAGTGTGTTTTTATGAAATCGATGAAAAGCTCGAATGTGCTAATGTACCCTCGATACTTCTGTTATAGCATTGGCTTAACGGGTCGAATCCACAGGGAAGGGAGGCGATAGAAGCATTAATAGTCTCTATTCACGTTAGTTGTTAACACTTCTTCTTTGTTGAAAGAATGAAAAAGAAAAGAAAATGAAATCCAGAATGTGGTAGGTGATGAAAACGACGATGTAAAAATAAAAGTGAAGTGCTTCGGAATCAAAATAGAAAAAGAGATGGAACAAAGTTGAACTAAGAAGGATGGTAAAAACACCGATAGAAAAATGAGAAAAGAGTTTGGAAAACGATTTCTAAATCAAGCTAAAAGAAAACTAATGGCTACTAACTACTAAATGCTCCACTAACCATGCTAACCTCTTCGAGATAGTTGCCTCACATTTTGATCCTTGGCCATCACAATCCTTGGCTCCAAGAGACGGTACAAAGCATGCTTCATGGATGGTTCATCACATTCAAAACATTGCATCAAGAACAAGCTAATACAAGCATCACTCATTACACTACTAGCATGAAATAAAAGAGCATGAAATAAAAGAGAGTTAGCTTGGTTAGCAAGTTAGCTGTTAGAACCCATCATCTTTGGCCATCAATGGCTCTTGCAAGAACAAGGCCTTGTAGAGGCAACCCGATTCATGTGGATTATCAAGTAAGTGGTTAGATGGTTAGTGGTTAGTAGTTAGATTGCCATGAGAAGAAAAACTAGTAAGAAATCATGTAGAAGGTGAAGGAGATTACATTGGAAGAGAAAGGAGGCATCTTTACATAGAGTGTCACTCTCTATTACATCAATCCTTTGCTTTCTCTCTCTAGAAATCACTCAGCCCTACTACCATGATCTAAGAAAAAGAAATGAAAAATACAAGAAATGAAGAACACTCACCTACACTACACTAAAATCTGGACCTACTCCTAAAATGAAGACTGCTTGCGTTTTGGGCCTCTGCAGGGGCTTTTATAGGCGAAAGGTCCTTCCAGAAGAAGAGACGGGGCCACGCGTCGAAAATCGACGCGTGACTCCACAGCTTTGCCACGGAAACGCAAGGAATGCCGCATTTCTGCGGCAATATCAGGGAGTTACGTCTCTGGTTTTTGTCAGGTTGTTCCTCTGGCTGCGAGAATTGTCAGGGTATATCCCATTTCTGGTATTTGCAGCAGAATATTCGTCTGACAAGCGCAGGAGTCTAGGTTCAATGCATCTTCTAGAGAATCCTTTGCTTGGCCTCCAAGTAATGCGTGATTAATTACCATTAATTGGGTTTCATTAAGCTCTTATTCCATCTTTGCCCTTGGACTTTGGATCTACCTGCAATAAAGACCAAAACACGGTTTAGATCGACAATTTATTCATAAAGCGGTGAGAGAATGCGACATAATAATGCAGAATTGTAGACTAATCAAAAAACTCTTTCCAATGGGGTATTTATAGCCCCCAGAAAAATATAGCCGTTGGCAGCAGAAACTGCCAGAAATGACCTTCCGGTCGACCGGCCGGTCGACCGTCCAACGGTCAAATTCTGCCCGTTGCGAGCTACCGGTCGACCGCCCCCGGTCGACCCAAACAAATAGAGAGCTCTGCTCTCAGACCCAGTTGACCCTTAAGGTCGACCGTCCCGTGTCTGCCAAACGTGCACAGATCTGTGCACGTCGGTCGACCGACCCGGTCGACCGACTTCAGCCAAGTCGACTTGGTCAGAAGACTAGTCGACTGGTTGAAGCCTGGAACAGAAAACTGGGTCAGAAAAACAGTTTAAAAATATTTTGAAAAATCTTTTAACACTCCTAAAAATCACCAAAAATAGTTTTATCATTTTGCATTGATATAAAAACATGTGGTAAAAAGTTTAGCTCAAATATCAATCAGTATGAACTATTTTTGTGTCTTATCATTTTTACCAAAAACCAAAAACTGTATTTTCTAAAACTTGGATTTTGAATAGAAAATACGTTTTGTCCAAAACTCTTCCAAATACAAAAACATGATATTTAAACAACATTTAGGCATGATGTATATGGATATAATCCTATATACATGAAACATATATATATCCATGTTTTTGACATTAATTCCAAAATATGTTTTGTTAAAAATATCAAAACATAAAACACATGAATAAGTAAGTCAAAACTAAGTTTGTCTAGGAAATTAAGCATGCATGTATATAGAACAAATCTAATATACATTAAACCATGTAAACTTGTTTTGAATCTATCTATTCATGCAAACCAAAATCGGTTAAACCTAAAACCGAAAAACTGAAAACCAATATTCAAAACATGAAACGTGTGTGTTGTGAACTTGAGCATTATCATACTATTCTATTATTTACAATTGTGGATCAAAACACAAAACTAAATTATGGTACCGAAGTCTTCTTGTAGAGCGCAATCTCCAAGCCGACTCGATCCAAAACTCCTTGATCCACCGAGCAAGTGCTACATATGATCTTCGACGCTCGAGCTCTTGAATCAATATGTGAAAGCTTCCAAATCATCTTGTTGAAGCTAAGCACTAACTAATAACTTGATTAATGATCTGAACTAAAATCACAAGATTATTAGTACACATAACTACATGAGTTAATCATCATCAAAACTAGAGTGGAAGGCCTCTGGGCCAACAATCTCCCCCTTTTTGATGATGACAAAACTCATGAAGTTATATATGCATGGATTAAAGTTAAGCTTCAAAGAAGCTCCCCCTTAACTCATGCATAAACAAATAAACATAAAGAATATGCAATGAAGGCTCTTAAACATTAATGCATAGAAATGCATAAACAATAAAAGGTTCTAGATACCAATGAAATGTTTAAAACAAAACATACTTTAGAAACCAATTACAAAACATGCTCTAGATATCAATTAAATCAAACTAAATTAAACTTAATATATGCAAAACATAAACATATATAAACTCAAGATCTTTCTCCCCCTTTTTGTCAATCATCAACAAAGGGTACAAACCAAAACAAAACAAAATCTTCTCCTCTTTTTAATATAATCAATCTTTAATAAGGGGTAAAGCAAAACCAAATCAATAGATTTTTCTCCCTTTTTTGTTCGAAACAATGAATCAATAAAAGTAATATTTTCCCTTTTTGTCTAAAACAAAAACAAAGTCAATTAGAGGTGACAATCATTAAGGTACCAATTGAAAATATGTCAAAGAATAGTATCTTGATACTAATTGAAAGGAAACAAACAAAAATTATTGATACCAATTTTAAGCAAAAAACATGAAAAATCTTGATACCAATTGAAATTAAACATAATAAATTTTGAATGTCTAAACACAAAAATTTTGATACCAATTGTAAATATTTTTCATTTTGAGCATATGATACCAAATTGAATTTTTAATCATAAAGTATGGGAGTACAAATACCAATTGAAAGACAAAATCAAATTTCTCCCCCTTTATGAAATACCAACTAAAATAATGCATAGGCTTGATACCAATTTAAAAGTAATCAATTGAAACAAGGTTAAAGCTTAAGCACTAGCATAAACAAGATTTTGTGCTTAAAGATATAGGGATATAATAAGCACAAATAAAATATATATATGTATGAAAATAGATACCAATAGAAATTGATATTCTTGGAATTGAAAGCATACATACATACAAAATATATATGAGTATACAAGAAATGTCAAGATTGATACCAATTGAAAGAATTCAATGATACCAATTGAAATAACAATAAGATCAAATGTATATCTCATATAACTACCTCCCAATCATAGTTCAAGTTTTAAATGATTTTCATTTTAAAGCATTCATGAACATGATCTCCCATCCATCCTCCCATAGAAGGTAGGGGTTTTCAAAAATAGGTTTGAAAATGTAGCATGTTTGAAAATCTCTACCATAGTGAAGAATACGAACTAGTTATAGGAAAAACTTTTAAAACTAGTACGAAATCCTTCAAGCAAGGAATAAACCAAAATTGTTTTTCATGAAACACATGTAAATCACATGATCACTAAACACTCAAAGTCCATAAAGCTCATATCAAATTCTCATGAAAACAAATCATGAGTAAACTAATAAAGTAAGTGTACAGGTATAATGTGACACATATCAACATGAAAATATTCAATTAAGCTTGTATGAAATTCCTTGAAAATATGAAATTCATCTAAGATGTGAAATTATCAATTGAAATCATCTTAAAAACATGAAATTCATTATAAATGTGAAATCACTTAGCAAACATGAAATTCATCCAAACGATTTACACTTCAAGGCATATGTATGTCATGTACAAACTAAAGTATACATATATATCCTAAACACAATGAGACCACAAAAGTATATGCATGAAGGCACGTGGCTCAAGGATGTATATGTATAAATGATAGTTTGGACAAGATGGACATATACATGAAGTTAAAACAAAATAAGTAAAATGATGAATACAAGTCAAATGCAAGAGTCATCAAACTAGACTATACTAGTACATCAAGTGAATACAAATGAGCGTTCAAGCACAAACATATATAAAGGTCTATTTGTAGCTCACTAGTTGTACAAGTATAAATCCTAGTCTTAATGAAAACTTATCATTCAATCAAGTAGCCAAAACATGAAGCATGAAACGAGAATCATAACCCAACATGATAAACATAATAATCAAAACATGAATTATTAAAACAAAAAGTCATAGTCAACCATATGATTAGCATGACAAAGACATGTGCATTAGAACTATGATTAACATGATAGCTAAAATATAAAGAGAACAAAAATATGGGTCCATACTAATCATGGCTGTCTCAACAACTAATCATGTAAAGCTTAAGTCAAAAAACATGGCAAATATCATACTAATCATGAAACAATAAAACATGATTCAACAAAATAAAATCATAAACATCCACGTGATCATTATGTAAATGCATGTGCATTAGATCTAGTGCATACATATTAGTTTAAATAAGGTGAGAACACTAAAGGTAGATCCATATGAAACATGGGTGCTCAAGTAACTAAACATGTATAACACTAATCTAACCAACATGACATAAGCATAATGATCAACAAACATTAAAACATGCTATAAACAATAATATGAAAAGCATGCAAATAAAAACGGGAGTTAGAGAATGATACCAAACCGATGAAGGTGCATCTCTAGTTCTCCAAACCACGGTGGTCCTCCCACCAAATCCCCTTGAGAGTGAAGCATCCAAATGGTTCTCTTTTAAGCTTAGAACGCATCCACCTCAAGGCACCAATACTCTCACATGATGCGAGAGCTCCCACCTACATCAAAAGTCAAGGAGGTGGTTTTTGGTACCCATTTTCTTTTGGGTCCACGGGGGTTAGTATCTTTTCTAACCCAAACAAGATTAGTTGCTAAATTTTCATGATAAACACGATCATAACAAAATCTAGCAAGGTGGCCTTTTCGACCACAATGTGTACAAGTGTACACATGAGCATACATGTAATGGTGGTGACCGTGGGAAGCATGTGTATGTCGTGGAGGGTGTACATGTAAAGATAAAACTTGTTTCTTGCGAATTAAGGTTTCCAAGCGTGTATGATTCAAAGTACATTGGCTGAAAGTGGAGCCCAAACAATCAACACTCATCTTCAAAACATTTATGTCATTTTCAATACTAGAAGATAAAGTGGAGCATGCAATAGGAGTGCTAGAACAAGAAGCTACACTAGCATGACAAACATGAATATCAATCTCATTTTGCAAAGATTCATTTTTCTTTAAAATAAGATCAAGTTCCTTAGTGATAGAATCAATTTTTTTTTTCAAGGAAAGATTATCTTTAAAAGTAAAATCCAATTTTGAAGATAAAACCTCATTGTTTTTCACAACATCATCACAATCATTTTTGCCTTTTAAAACATCAATCTCATTAAGGGCAAGGTCTAGTTGAGATCTTAGTAAGTCACGTTCACTAGTAATCTCTTCCTTCTCTTGCAAAACCGATTCAAAATTAGAACACAAATTCTTTAATTCATTTTTCAAAACAAGGTTGTCCTCTTTCAAAAGATTGTGTTTTTTCAAGAAATTTTCAACCTTTGAGCAAGTTCCAAATTTAAAGATTGAACTTCAAAACAACCATGGCAATAGGAACTAGAGCTATCATCTATTTGAGAATCCGATTGTACCTTAAGGGAGTTTTTCCCTTGGATCATGAAGCAATGCTCTTCGGACTTTCTCTCTTAGATTTCCTCATCTTGTTGATAATCCTTGGAAGCTCGGGAAACGTCAATAAGCTCCAAACTGCAAAAGCCGAGTCATAACGATCAAACACCAGTAAAAGATGTTCACTAAGAGATGCTCTAAGTGTTCTAAGTGCTAATGCATTAGTCTTTTTATGCTTGCTACTATTAGGGAATGATTCCATAGTGGAGGCTTGATAAACTAGATGTCCTAGTCTTTTCAAATGGCTACTCATATTTGCCTTCCAAGCATCAAGTCTAATATGGTCAAACATAGGAGGGCTATCCATGAGAGCAAACTAAATGAGTGCAAATGAACAATGCAAATGAAGATTAGCAAACCAAGATCTCACTCCTAGGTGGTTAAACCTAAATATCAGGAGCACTAGCTCTGATACCAATTGAAAAGTCACCTAGAGGGGGGGGGGGTGAATAGGTGATTATGCTAATCTAATGAACTCAATGCGGAATTAAAAACTTAATGCAATACACTCAAGTGCAATCAACAAGTGATGCACACACAACCAAGCCAATCAATTATGAATGCACAATATGAATAGTTGCAAGGCAAGAAGTAAAGAAAGAGATAGAGAGAGTCAATGGATCAAGCGCAAACAACAAGGTATGTTTCGAGGTTCGAGCACCCAGCTCTACATCCCCGCCTTCGACACACGAAGGATTTCTAATCCACTAGTAAGTCCACAAAGAACTCTCACAAGGAGTACCCAACTCCTCTCTTTACAACCACAACCTCCTTCTTGAGGCAAGCTCCAATACAACAAAACAATCACCTCACAACTTGAGGGATTAGCACAAAGCAAACACAAGGATCACCTCACAACTTGAGGGATACAACCCAAGGCACAAAGCCAAGAAAAGATTGGGTTTTTAACTTGGTGGTCTAAACACAACTACAAACAATCTCTTTCTCCCACACAAAGATCCTATAGAATAAGAAAGTAGATGTTGCTCAAGTGTGGAGAAAACCAATGGAATGGAAATCAAAATCACAAAAAAATCCCTGGGAAAAACTGAAACTAAGATATAGAAGTTGAATCAAAACTCTTTTCCCAAAAACCCTATTCTTTGATCTTCCAAACCCTAACAAAAACACCAAATAGATTGTTCAATTTGAATCTAAAAACTTCTTTTGATTGCTGTGAAAACACCAGAGAGTAAGAAAAAATTCGCACAAAAAAATCTTAGAGAAAACTCTTTCCAATGGGGTATTTATAGCCCCCAGAAAAATATAGCCGTTGGCAGCAGAAACTGCCAGAAATGACCTTCCGGTCGACCGGCCGGTCGACCGTCCAACGGTCAAATTCTGCCCGTTGCCTGCTACCGGTCGACCGCCCCGGTCGACCCAAACGAACAGAGAGCTCTGCTCTCAGACCCGGTCGACCCTTACGGTCGACCGTCCCGTGTCTGCCAAACGTGCACAGATCTGTGCACGTCGGTCGACCGACCCAGTCGACCGACTTCAGCCAAGTCGACTTGGTCAGAAGACTAGTCGACTGGTTGAAGCCTGGAACAGAAAACTGGGTCAGAAAAACAATTTAAAAATATTTTAAAAAATCTTTTAACACTCCTAAAAATCACCAAAAATAGTTTATCATTTTGCATTGATATAAAAACATGTGGTAAAAAGTTTAGCTCAAATATCAATCAGTATGAACTATTTTTGTGTCTTATCATTTTTACCAAAAACTAAAAACTGTATTTTCTAAAACTTAGATTTTGAATAGAAAATACGTTTTGTCCAAAACTTTTCCAAATACAAAAACATGATATTTAAACAACATTTAGGCATGATGTATATGGATATAGTTCTATATACATGAAACATACATATATCTATGTTTTTGACATTAATTCCAAAATATGTTTTGTTAAAAATATCAAAACATAAACACATGAATAAGTAAGTCAAAACTAAGTTTGTCTAGGAAATTAAGCATGCATGTATATAGAACAAATCTAATATACATTAAACCATGTAAACTTGTTTTGAATTTATCTATTCATGCAAACCAAGATCGGTTAAACCTAAAAACGAAAAACCGAAAACCAATATTCAAAACATGAAACGTGTGTGTTGTGAACTTGAGCATTATCATACTATTCTAATCTTTACAATTTTGGATCAAAACACAAAACTAAACTATGGTACCGAAGTCTTCTTGTAGAGCGCAATCTCCAAGCCGACTCGATCCAAAACTCCTTGATCCACCGAGCAAGTGCTATATATGATCTTCGACGCTCGGGCTCTTGAATCAATATGTGAAAGCTTCCAAATCATCTTGTTGAAGCTAGTCACCAACTAATAACTTGATTAATGATCTGAAACTAAAATCACAAGATTATTAGTACACATAACTACATGAGTTAATCATCATCAAAACTAGAGTGGAAGGCCTCTGGGCCACCACTCTGATCAGCAATTGGGAGAATCCACAAGCTCCAAGCTCCGAAATCTGGACATGAGGATCCAGGTGATGTCAGAACCCCCAACGAGTGGTGATGCGAATGCCAAATGGCGTGCAAGGATAAGCACATGTGTATCAATAAATCCAAGTCATAAGCATGTATTGAAAACTGATTCGTGCTCACATGCATACATGAGCAGGTAAAGAGACGGAAGTAAAGCAGATAAAGTAACATCAGATATCTCCTAAACTAACATAAAACCGATAAAACTGATAAAACTGAATAAAGCCGAATGCGAGCAAAACCAATTGTACCATCTTGGTCACGGCTCCATAAGACTAGTATGTTGAAGGAATAATCCAAATAAGGAAACCCTCATTTATATACCTTTATCCCATGTTACCGTAATCTGAGCATATACAACTCTAGTTGTAAAACAACACAATGAATTGTATATTAGCACCTTATTATAATTGGGGCCGTCTATATTGTAAGTTTAAGTATGCGTCCCATTCCACATACTTTCACTTACAACTTATAGAGCAAGTTATTTGAAAACTGATTGAGTTCGACGAACCATGCTTAGCATGGGCCTTGTACTTGCCCGGGATAATGGTTTAGGAGTATCCGGTGCAGAACAGGAATGTACCGCTAGGTACCGAGACTTATTTTATGCCCGAAAAGGAATAGGGTATCGCAGATCTCATAGAATAGGCCCAGGACTTTGCATACCCTGCATGATTAACAAGAGGAGTAGGGATGTAAGTACACCCCATGGAATCCCTGTTGGCTGCTAGGTGATCCCTCAAGTATGTGATCACGCATGACTCGATATGACCACCATAAACATGAAACTATTAGGGACCCATCAGTTTCTCCCAAATCGGGGCAAATTGTATTATTATAATTTATTATATAATTATCAATTTACGGGATAACAGAAGCAAGACATGATCAGGAATTCAAGAGTACATGAGTACATGTATAACAGGAATACAGATCACTATATATAATACAGGATAACAGATACATGATTCCTGTAAATGTGATAGTCACAGGTTAAGGGTTAATATGATAGGTGGCAGGTGATAAGTCATGTCAGAACAAGGGTAGGTGTCAAGTAGTAGCATCTCAGGTATCAGGTGGTAATACATCAGTTGTCAAGTGATACAGACAGGTGTCTGCTAATAGCATGTAAATGTCAGGTAATAGCATGGCAAGTGTTAGTAGATCAAGAAAAAACATGTCAAGTGATAGCGTAACAGCCAAGCACAATCAAGCGGAGCTTAAGCAGTGCTGGAGGCATGAATAACAAATAGTGTTTAGTCACTAGAGTGCTTGATAGAACTACTAGAATGACTCAGCTTAAAAGACGAGTCTAAAATCTGGCAGAGTTTTGCCTAGACGAATCTGTGATAAAACGCTGAGCGCTAAGCATGCCTACCAGGTGTAGCTGAGAGACCTGACGGTCTAAACGCACTTCTCTTTTGAGGAAGTGGACGAGAGCCTGGAGGCTAAAGTATGCTCGGGGTCTAACCGCACTCTATGTAACTATCACAAAACCCATAAGGGAACAGGTGTAAAACAATTGGGTAGCTACCCCAGGAGTGGGCAAAAACTCAAAGTCGGTACAAGGGTACCTACACGAGATGTTAGTACCATACGAGCATACATATAAGCGTGATAATATCTAGACTACTGTGGAGTGGTGAAGCCCAGAAGCTGAGTGGAGAGCCCAGAGGCTAAACGCAGCCCGGAGGCTGGGTATAGTACATGTAGAAGTGTTAGTGTCAATCACACGCATGTAATATGGCAGTAGTAAGAAACATCGCAGGCATGGTACATGTACATGAATTTAACTACACTAATACATGCATTCATCTCAGAACTATACATATACAGTCTAGGACACTTGGTCACATACAACTACATGAATACAGTGTACAATTCAGATACAATATAAAATACAGTCGACCTGACAAAGCGGGAAAATCCAAATCAAGGCGAGGACACTCGCCTATATATCTTTTACAAATGTCGACAATTCCAGAAATCCAAGAATATATGTACACGAGCCACCATATATCGTAAATATATATATATATAATATTTTTAGAGAGAGATAGAGAATAAGAGAGAGGAGAGAGATAAAGAGTTCTTAGAGAGAGAAGGAGAAGAGGGCTAGAGAGGGAAAGTTAATTTAAGAGAGAGATGAGGGAGAAACAGTAGAGAGTGAGAGAGTGAGAGAGAGAGAGAGAGTATAGGGGGGAGAGAGAAAGAGAGAAATAGGTGGGAGAGAGAAGGGGAGAGAGAGAGAATAGCAGGGGGAAGCTGCCCCTCAAGGCACAGCTGGCTCTGCCAGGCTGTGTCCTGGCAAGACCCTGGCCGAGGCCAGGGCACCAGGGGCGGCCTCCTTCTCCGGCGACGGGCAGCGCCGGCTGCCGCCAGCCGTCGCTAGAAAAGGGGGTGGCGCATGGATACCCCACAGAGGAGGGAGGATGAGGGATTGGTGGTGATTTTGATGGGGGTGGGTGCTGGTGTTGGTGGGGGTGATGTGGTGTGTAGACTGTCTAAAAATCACTGAAGACCAGCATCAGATAGCAGAGTTCATACTTAAGAAGCCAAGCTAATCAAAGCCATTTATGCAACGCTAAGACACAGGGCTCGAAGCTTGTGCCCCTGCGTCGCCGTAATGCTAAGACGCAGAGCTTGAAGCCAGCGTCTCACGTCACCACAATGCTAAGACGCAGAGCTCGAAGCCCGCGTCTCAACACCACTATAACAGTAAGACGCAGAGCTCGAAGCCCGCGTCTCAACACCACTGCAATGCCAGGACGCAAAGCTCGAAACCCGCGTCTAGCAACATCTCAATGGCTAAATGCGGAGCTCAAGCCCGCGTTTCAACTGCAAGTGAGCTTCGCGTCTCTGCCCTCATTACCAGGTTAGTTACTGTCCACGTAATTAGGGGAGTTTAACCCTTATCGTGGAGGATTTTTCGGGGACAATTTTACCCCTGAAACCCCTATAAATAACTCAGTTTGCTATTACAGAGGGGTCAAAATTTTCAACTGAAGAATACGGATAAAGAGTTAAACTCTTCTACCAACTTACTGAGTTCAAGTTTTTGCCTAAGTCTCTTTGAGATTTCATTGTATAGGAGCCGTGCTACTCCATTCGTGATCCAAGGAGAAGATTTTCAGAAGAGCTTGACATCACTACCGGTCAACAAAAGCAAGATTCACTTTCCACTGCTTCAACCAACCTCACTCTCCCTCGCAAATTAGCAATTCAACCATTCTTTTCTCTTTTGTAATCGGATTATTAATTCGTTGTAATTTTCTTTACAATCAAATAAAGAATTTACACGCCCTGAATTAATTTTTCTGAGGAAACAAGAGATGGCGACTCGTTGGGGACTACTTTCTCCACTATGAGCAAGTGTGGCGCAAGATGACATCACCTTCATGGGAAAAACGATCGAGTCAACTTCTCAGGAAATTCGACCAGGTAAAGTATGAAGAGTTCCTCTCTTCTGGCTCCAAGAGCCCTAGAGTGGCATGGCAATACCATAGGGTCTCTTCGGAGATCCGCTCTTAAGTCCTTTCGGAGACTTTCCCAAAAATGGCCTGCACAAACAACATCATTTTTGGCTCCGTCGCGCGCGTGGTCTGCATCAACGTCTCCCACGAGATCCACGAGGCCAACGTTGTTGAAGGTCAATCTTGCCACGCCTCTTCTCTTCCTCAGCTCCAGGTTACCGGGGGTTCCCAACAACCCGTGAAGAGTAACCGAAATATTGAACGTCGATAAAGGCGATATCAAAACAGATACAAAAAGCTAGAAAAATCATCTATCCAGCAAATAGAGGACGCGAGGCTTATGCTTGCGTCTCTTTTGAACCGCATCAGACATGTGAAGTCTGCGTTTGGATACCAAAACGTAAAGCTCAAGAGACTCGCGTTTGTGTGACTTCACCTCACAGACACAATGTTCAGCAGCGCGAGGTCCGCATTTCTCAGACTTCACCTCACAAACCCGCGTCTCTTCTCATAGACACGAGACCTGCGTCTCTACAACAGAACGCGAGACTCATAAAGCCCATGTTTCTCAAGGGTCGCTAGACAAACATGATAATCAGCAACATGAGGTCCGCATCTCTTCTTAGCAGAGGTACGAGACCCACGTCTCAAAGCTAAAATGCGAGAGCCGCGTCTGTTCTTCAGAACGTGAGCTCCGCGTCTCTGAACCCTGCGCCCCTAAGACGTGCGTCTCAGAGTTGTGACAAAATTTCAGAACTTAAGAATAAAGAGTGCAAGGTGCTTAATTCTACCGCTATAGCAAGTGGATGTGTGGGTCGTGATCCACAAGGAGGGACTAGCGATGGAAACTTTTTAACAAGTTCTCTTTAGGTTACAATCAATGGTTAAAGATCTTCTTTTAATTCTTTAAAAAGAAAAAAATAAGTTACAGTTAAGTTAAAAAGAAAGTTGTAGATTGAGAAGGTGGAGAAATGGAAAATGAATTTACACAAAGAAATTTAAAAGGAGTGATTAAATAATTGGGAGATTGTGGTGTTGGTGATCTGAACTAAAAGTTAAAAGAAAAGAAAGAACTAAAAATTACTTACCTCTTCAGTGCTCATATACCTTGGATCTGTAGCTACGACTTACCTAGTCTTTGAAGGCGATCAAGCATGGCATGTAGGATCTTCCCCATTCCCGATCTATACTATGAAATAAAAGGACAAGCTAAACTAACAAAAGAATGGTTGTTCATCACCATAGGCTATCAAGGGCACTTGCAATGGCGAAGCAGTCTCGAGGCTATTAGATTTACTTGGATTACAACACGTCAGAGGAAAGTAAATGAAAACAAAGTAAAGAAGAAGGAAACTTTGATTCGATTCAAATAATAATGAAAGAAAAGACTTACTTACACCGTGTCACCCTGAGTACAAGCTTGCTCTCATTCCTCCATGAAACTCATTTTTCCTCTCAGTTACATAAAGAAAAGAAAAAATTACATAAAAAAAAATAAAAACTCACACTAAAATGAATGAAAAACTGGCCTAAAAATCTATCTCTACTTGATCGTTTCTTGTAGTCTTCGAAAACCCAGTATTTATGGGCAAAAACCACGCGGGGAGAGCGTACGAAGATATAGGGAGCAAATGGTCCCCCAACAACTTCAACCAAGCCGCGAAATGTGGCTTTCGCTGTGTTTTCACAGCTAAGGTGTGGCCAGGTGGCCAACCCAGGACATACAGGTCGATGCTTTATCGTTTTGGCTTTATCTCCAGCTGGATTTTCAGTTGGGTCCTAAATTCTGACGAAACCTCCTTTTTCTTCAGCTTTAACAAATTAATTTGTAAAGATTTATTTTAAATAGTTTTCAACTGATTTTTTCTTCTTTGATTTGCCTTGATCTGTTCTGATTTTCTGATTTGAATTAATTCTACATTAAATCAGAATTTTGATGGCCTTTTGGGCTCATTCCTCTTCCCTCTCCTTTAGTAATGGGCCTGCATATAAATTGGACAATAAATAGGATTAAAAATAGAGCTTATTATATAATGAATATGAGAATATGATAATAAATATGCAGATTCAGTAACCGATCATACCCCTATACCTATTTTGCTCGTCCTCGAGAAAAATAACAAAATTAAACAAAAAATAATTAGACCACTTTTGCAGGTCACGCGATTGCACAGAGTGTGTGCAACAAGCTGTTCAACCTCTAGGCTCCCTTTAGAGGACAAATTTTGTCTCGTGAGGGTTTTCAGTAGATTACACCCACAAAATCCATAAAAAAAGAGAAACAAAGTGTTAGTATTTGGAAAATACATTTTAAAAGAGAAAAATATTTGAAGTTTTATTATAAGAATTAAGTAATCTATAAGTTATAGGAAAATAAAATTTTCATTCTTAAGCTTTGTCTTAATTCAAAACTTGTTATCAATCAAAGCAAGGAGTCAAACAGTATTTCTCATTTGGTCTATTAGTTTACCCTAAATTATATGCACCTTTGTGACCGTGAAATTTTGACTTGGGTTCTTTAACTCTAACTCTTATGCCTTATTTTTTTCTTTTATTTTTTATTTTTGGTGATATTATTCTTTAGTTCTATTAGGCTTTCTAATCTACCCATGTAACGAGCCTTTAATCGGTGACTCCCAAACCAAACGATCCAGGGCATCGGGTGAGAAAACACCCCCAGGACTTAAGAACTCGAGCAAACAAGGCCACAAAACTAAGCATTTTGTTGTATGAACCGCTTTTAGGCGTGAATACTTATGCTTTATGAAGCACAAATACCCAGCTTAATTAGAGATTTTTATATATACATTTTTTTTCCTTTTCTTTTTCTCCTTTTTTTTTTAACATAAGGCATAAGAATCTTTGTTTTTGAACCCTAAGTGTATAAAGCATGCATAAATCATCAAGGTAAAAATCAAGACTAAATTACTTTTTCAAATTTTCTTCCTAACCTTGGAAATCAAATAAATAATCTTGTTTGACCAAGTATAATAAATCCTAATTATAATTCTCCTATTCCTTAAAATTGACTTAATTTCTTACAAAAAATATGTCAAAATATTGTTTCTATTTTCAAAAAGTTTTTAAAAGTAAAGAAAATGTTAATAATATATATATTTTAAAAAAAGAAAAAGCTAAGTTATGTTAGAACCCTCCCCCACACCTATCTCATGCATTGTCCTCAATTTATGAATTAATACATAGATGCATGAAAAAGAAGAAAGGAAAGGAAAATATTACCTTATCGTGGTGGTTCCGGTGGTAGTCTGATTGGGTCAAGCGTTGCTACCCAATCAAGATAATGTGGTGTTTCACGGAACCCACATTTATTGACCTCTTTACTATTTGTATGTTTACTGTCCCCAATATGAATAGGATCATGAAAGATCCTATCTGAAACTAACTCCGTTTACATAACCAATCTTGAAAAATCATCACGGAGTTATCATAGTCTTACCTATGTCCAACAGAAGAATGTGACTTGGTAGAATGGTTGACTTGGACTCAAGAATGATAGGTTCAGGAACTAATACTAACTCAGAAAAATCAACTTTGGGTTCGAGGGTCAGTTTTGGTTCAAGAGTTGAGTCCAAGTCTAAGAATTGAAATTCTCATTCTTTTCCCATCAATAAAATGTGACTATCCAAAATTGGTGATTCCATTTATAGATTTATGAGTATGGAAATAAATGTTGGCTCGAAAATTGGTCCAAATTGGGTAAGAATACTTGAGTCAACATAGATTCGAAAATGGAAACTGAATCATAAAGTTGGGGATCGGCTTCATATTCATAATCAAGTTCAATCTCATTAAAATGAAAACTTACTAATTCGTCAATAGGTTAATATTGGTCAAGTTCAAGGTTTTGTGGTGAAATTGAATCTTGGTCAAAGTTTCAAGATACCATGATTCTTAGTTTTCATCAATATGGTTAGAAGTGTCGGGAATAGTCAAAGATTTGATAGGGAGAGTTTCTTTATTCCTACTTATGTTTTTCAATCTACTTAGTCTTACCTCTATCATATCGAGTGGAACATTTTGGAATTAAATCATGAATTCCATACTCTTTTCTAAGTCGGCATGTTCTTCTTGAAAAATAGAGTAAGGATCTGTAATTTGAAATTTTGACAGGATTTAGAGTCTTTTAAAATTTGAATTCGTCGCTCAAGCTCATCTAAGGCTTCCATCCTCTTTTCCCAGTCAATTGATTCTACTAATGGTTGTTCGGGAGAAGGAGTATATAAAGTTAGATGTTAGTGCAATGTGTACATGAAAAGCAACATTTAAGCAATGTAAACAACTCAAAAGTGTTCCTATACTACATGCTATGTACACGTACCTTTGCTCCAGCGCTCTTCAACAGTAATGTAAAATATAAACGAATTAGACACGTGCCTAAATGCAAAGTCAAAACTGCTTTCAGCATTTAACAAACATCAATTTACTGTTGAGGTTAGAAAGTATACACAGTGAGTTAAAAAAGAAAATAAATAATTGCAGAAAGTTAACTTTGTAATTCAGCCAACCTGCAAAAATACAGGTTAGTAGTTCACTCAGATTGCCACTAGAATGTAGCAAATCTAAGGGCTTCTGGGCTCTGCTTTCTTGAGCAGAGTTCAGGGCCACTTATATGTCCACTGTACCGAAAATTTTCTAGATATCTTATCACTGCACACCACAAATAAAGAAGAAAGTTAACCAAAAAAGTAAATTTAAAAAGAAATTACTTACCGTCCCTCCCGGACAACGGCGCTAAAATTTGATTGAGATTTTACCTGCACACAAAAATACAGAATTTCAGAACTTAAGAATAAAGAGTGCAAGGTGCTCAATTCTACTGCTATAGCAATTGGCTATGTGGGTCCTGATCCACAAGGGGCCTGTTTGGATTTAAGGAATTGGTGTGAAGTGAGGAAGTAGGAAGTAAGATTTATTTCCTTTAGGAAAAAGGAATTGAGTAGTAAGTTTTCTGGTGTTTGGATGGTGTTAGGAAGTGTGGTTTGGAAAATGTTTTGTCTTTTTCGGTGTTTGGATGGTAATGGAAAGTGGAAGTGGAAAAGTTGACCACAAAGTTGACCGCAAAATAATATTAAAATAAAAATTAATTAAGAAAAATAAAAAATAGATTATAATTAGAATGCAAGTGAGATTTACATGACCAAAAAATTAACTGTTTTATGCTACAACTTATTATAAATGAGATTTACATGACCACAAAATTAACTGTAGCACTCTGGAAGTGAGGAAATGGTTGTGTAAAAGAGAGATGAAAAAGGGAAAAAGGGTTTTCTTATTTTCTTTTCCGGTGTTTGGATAGTTAGGGAAATGAGCAATTATACTTCCCCAGTTCCTTACTTCCGCCCACTTCCTTGCATCCAAACAAACCCAAGAAGTAACTAGCGATGGAAGCTTTTTAGCAAGTTCTCTTTAGGTTACAATTAATGGTTAAAGATTTTATTTTAATTCTTTGAAAAGAAAAAGAAAAATAAGTTATACTTAAGTTAAAAAGAAAGTGGTAGATTGAGAAGGTGGAGAAAATGGAAAATGAATTTATAAAAGATATTACAAAGAGTGATAAAAGAGTTGGAAGATTGTGGTGTTGGTGATCTAAACTAAAAGTTAAAAGAAAAGAAAGAAAGTAAAAATTACTTACCTCTTCAGTACTCATATACCTTGAATCCGTAGCTATGACTTACCTAGTTCTTGAAGGCGATCAAGCATGGCGTGTAGGATCTTTCCCATTCCTGATCTACACTATGAATAAAAGGGCAAGCTAAACTAACAAAAGAATGGTTGTTGATCACCATAGGCCATCAAAGGTACTTGCAATGGTGAAGAAGTATCGAGACTATCGGACTCACTTGGAATGCATTATATTAGAGGAAAGAAAATGAAAATAAGAGTAAAGAAGAAAAGAAACTTCAATTCAATTCAAATAATAATGAAAAAAAAGACTACTTACAGTGGTGTCACCCTTAGTACAACCTTGTTCTCATTCCTCTATGAAACCCGTCTATCCTATCAGTTACATAAAGAAAAGTTAAATTACATAAAAAGAAAATAAACCTATACTAAAAACAATGAAAACTGGCCTAAAAATCTATTTTTGCTTGATCGTTTCTTGTAGTCTTTGAAACCCAGTATTTATAGGCAAAAACTACACAGGGGAGTCTACGAAGATAGGGGGAGCAAACGCTCCCCCAACAACTTCAACCAAGCCAAGAAAAAGCGGCTATGGCCGCGTTTCCACGACCAGGGTGGGGCCAGGTGGCCACATCTGGGAGGTACAGGTCGATGCTTTATCGTTTTGGCTTTATCTCCAACAGGATTTTCAGTTTGGGTCCTAGATTTGACAAAACCTCCTTTTATTTTTAGCTTTAACCATTTGATTTGTAAAAATTTATTTTAATTAATTTTCAACCGATTTTATCTTCTTTGATTTACCCTGATCTACCCTGATTTTCTGATTCAAATTAATTCTGAACTAAATTGGAATTTTGATAGGCTTTCGGGCTCGTTTCTCTTCCTCTCCTTTAGTAATGGGCCTGCATATAAATTGGACAATAAATAGGATTAAAACAGAGTTTATTATATAATAAGTATAAGAATATGACAATAAATATGCAGATTCAGCGACCGATCATGACACAAGGTTAACATTCGTTCTCCAACAGCTAGAGTCAGAAGGGAGCTGACAAGTCCTCGTCCTCAGAGACTCAAAGCTAGTCTCTTTGATCCCCCTCCGACAAGATTACTTGACAAAGAAGAGGATTGTTCATCAAATCATTTCACTATGATACTGTGAATGACTCATTACAGCAGTGCTCTCTGAATGCCACTGCAAACAGTCAGTGTTCAAACAGTTATCATCTACATCAGTCTCCCGCTCGGCCAAAAGACGTCATTCCCGCACAAGAAGAACTTTTTCTGATACGGAGTACCCTGAAGTTACTGCAAACATTGTAGGTCCCAGCACTACGCCAAGCAAGACTAAGAGGAAGCAGCCAATAGTCAGCTCTGATGAGTCAGACACCGAGCCAGAAGGAGTGTACCGACATACCCGCACTCGGACTGGCGTGATAACCCCAGTGGACTATAGTGCCCTAACCCAAGGCATCAAAGTAAGCGAGTCATATTCTGCCATTGCGGAGTCACAGGCCTTGAGCTCTTCTGTAGATAAAGAAGCCTTCATATATATGGCAAGCACTCCTGAAGAAATGGCCAGCGTTTTCAATAGCAAGCCCAGGCCCAAAAGGGAGCAGCTCGATATGATTCGTGCTCAACAAGAATCATCAACAACCTCAAGCAGATGCTTTCGCATTGCTTAAGGACAAAAAGAAGAAGTCTAGGGCCAAAACTCCTTCTAAGAAGTCCAAAGGCAATCAGAAGGAAGGGGAAAGCTCGTCTTCTACACATACTGAGGAGGAGGAGCATTCAAACTCTGAGTTGTCCAAACCTTCATTCGAAGAGGAAGGCAACTCAGAAAATACGAGCACTCATTCCAAAAGAATGAGTAAACTTGAATAGTATCTTGAAGCGCTTGCCCGTCGGAAAGGCCTAAAAAAGTAGGAGTGGTCCGGCCATACCCAGCTGAGTGAGATCTTGTCCCGTACTCTCCTAAGTTCAAAGCTCTGACCCGGTAGGCCTTCGATGGCAAGGGTCACCTAACCAACACATATGCTACTTCAAGTCTCAGACAGGGATGTAGTATCAAATGATACCATCTTGGCACATTTATTATCGGCACCCTAAAGGAGATTGCTTTTGAATGGTTCATGAAGCTCCCTGAAGGCTCCATTAAGAACTGGGGTGATCTGGAGAAGCTTTTCCATACACGCTTCTTCGAAGATGACTCAAAAATTATCATGCCAGCTCTCTTGGCGACGAGGCAACAGAAAGAGAGTCAGCTAAATCATTTGTGGAGAGATTTCATATGGCACTCCGATGTCCTAGCGGTATGACCCACGCCACCCTGGTAAAAAATGCGTCACAATTTGCAAACCTCACTCCTACCTCAGATAGGAGTAGCTGAAAATCGTTCTTGAAAGCAGTTGGTCCAGTAAGGTGAACAAGCAGAAGAGATTGTCGCCAGGGTTAAGGCAGAAGAAAATAAGCCCGGACCCAAAAAGTCAACAAGGTGCATGCCAGAAGCATCTTTCCAGGCTAAAATGATGGACACACTAGCGACAGAGACAAAGTCTCCCTCTAAGTCCTAACCGGCTAGAGGGGGTAGCTCTTCAACCTAGCTATGCGCCAATAAGCAGTACTTCTTCAAGGATGAACATGTAGATTCATTTCAAGTTACTCAACAAGAGTAACAGACTGAAACTTTCTGAAGCTAGACGTCCTGAGGAGGTTGGAAAGACCGACAACCCCAATTATTGCTTGTACCACAGGATGCTGGGCACCCTACCAAGAGCTGTTATGTCTTCAAAGATATTCTTCAAGCTTTGATTGATGCGGAGGTCCTCAAGCTCTGCCCAGAGCAGGAAAGAGTGACAGTTAACATGATTTTATTTCTTCAGTTCAGGATTCAGCCTCCAACTCCAGTCGGAGTAGTTCCCATCCCAAAAGGGAACTAAGGGTGCTAAATACAGATCCACACCACCAGTGGGAGAAAAGTTTCATACTTGTTCCTACTCGTTAGAGAGAGATCATGTGGGTTCATCCTTACTTTGTGGAAGGCCAATAGTGGACTACTGTTACCAACAGGAAGTCCAGGGGCAAAGCAAAAGCTTCACCTTGCAATGTGGTGTGTGTTTCCTCTTGGAAGCAGAACTAATGTCTCCTCGCTAACTGATTCCGAGGAGGAGATAATCGTCCTTGTTGTAGAATCGAATGCGCCGCTCGTAGCAGGAACCCGCTCGGGTCAATTATATTTGAAGAAATATGACAAAATTGTGGCAAATCTGCCTAAACCCACCCCAGAGCCAACCAAGCAATCTATGAAGCAACCTGTGGAGAAGCAAAGGAGATTTGGTATGCCAAGGCCCCCTAAGGACAAAGCGGAAGGATCTTCAGCACCTTATCGCTTTGATGTCTTAGCTCAACTACCTAATATCCTGGCCAGGATCACCCTTTATGAGCTCCTGAGACTATTAAGTCAACAAGAGAAATTCTGAGAGAAGATTTAGCTGATGCTAAGGTCTTTATGGCATGGATTCCGGCTGAACCACAAGAGGAAGGTGAAAGACTATCTCCACGCCTCTCAACATGCCCCTTGCATAACCTTCACTCCAGACGACATGCAGGTTAGGAGAAAACATGATAGGCCCCTATACTCTATAGGGTATATTGGATCGTCTGAAGTAAGCCGCATTCAGGTGCATCCAGGATACGCGTTGAGCATCATGCCCCGTCGGGTCATGCAGCACTTGGGAATCCCTACTCACCAATTGAGCACCACTCAAACTACCATTTACGGTTTCAATGCCAATGGTACGCGCCCAATGGGAAAGATTTAACTCAAATGTCAGATCGGGACCTAAGATTTGTGGTGACGTGCTATGTTATCTATGCCGACACTTCATATAATTTGCTACTGGGACGACCATAGATTCATCGCAACTCCATCGTCCCCTCTACTCTCCATCAAGTCATGAAGCCTGTTGATGGAGATGGAAAAGTCTGAATGTTAATCGCCGAAAGGCATCTATTCAAAGGGGTAGAGAACTACTTTACAGACTCCTTCCTGTACCAGGATTCTCTAGAGACAGACGAGAATCTCCAGCCAGAGCAACTAGACTCTGGTAATGAGTCGAGCAAGAGGTAGAAGAAGAATGACTTTGGGGGCTGAATCCACTTGTAACGAGCATTAATAAACTCGATGTCAATGAGATCGCCAATGAAGTAGGCGAGTGGCATATTAATGAAGAGTCAGATTTGGCTTACTTTTCTATGTTTGCTTCTGCTTTAGTGCCATCAGATACCGATGTAAGATGACCCCTGGTCGGCAATAGATGCCCAATATCATTGCATGTACCGATGAGATCAACTCTCATGGTATATCAAAGCGTCAGTGATGCGCAAGGATCTTTCTTCGAGGTCCCAACAAGATGCAAAGGCCAAAAACTGATCCTTCTTGAAGAGTCAAGTCCAAACCAACAACTTGCGAAGACTCAGAAAGTGAGACTGAACTTCCTCAGTTCTCTCATTACGAGTCAAATGTACTCAGAATGATGGAGAACATAGGGTTGATCTAACAAGTGGTCCTGGCTTGAACTTTGGCAAAGTTAGGAGAACATTACTTCGATCCTTCGTTCCAAAAGGGAAAGCCCCTGATTATTATCATCGAACTCGCAATGGGTTGGGCTATGTGTCAACTCAATCCCGTCAGCCTCTAAGTCTAAAGAGTCATTACAGCATAATCACTCATCAGGCACGTCATAGTCGGAGTCAGATGTCAGTGTCGACAACATCTTTAAAGAACTTTCAGTAACATAGTTTTAAACAGCCATGGAGATGAAGAAATGATCCAGTCAGATACAGATCCTTGAATCAAACACCTAAATACTCTCTAGGATATTCCCTTTGAACAATGCGAATAACTCACAGAGGATAAGCTAACCCAGATTAATCTGGTAGATGAGGCTAATCCCAAGCCCATCTTTATAAGCGAAAGCTTATCACCCCCGAGAAGAAAGATCTAATATCTCTTGTACGAGAGTACATATATATTTTCACTTGAAACTACGAGGATATGCCTGGGCTCGACCCTCAAGTAGTTATGCATCGCCTCAACTTCAATCCGGATGCGAAGCCTGTCAAGGAACAACAACGACGATTCTACCCGGAGATAATGGAAGCAATTCAGTCAGAAGTAAGAAGCTTACAGACTTTGATTTTACCAGGGAGAACAACACCCTGATTGGGTAGCCAATATCATCCCCATTACCAAGAAGAATGGGAAGATTCGGGTTTGCATTGATTTCCATGATCTAAATGACGCGTGTCCAAAAGATGAGTTCCCCCTTACAATCACAGATGTCATGATCGACAACACGTGTGGGTTTGAACATATGTCTTTCAAGATGTATTTTGGAATACAATCAATTTAAATGTACCCTAAAGATGAGAAGCATACATCTTTCAGGACACGGGTGTATTGCTGTACTGTCATTCCCTTCAGATTGACGAATGTAGGGGCGACATACCAGAGAGTTATGAATGCAATTTTTCATAAGCATATACGCAAAACAGTAGAATGATATATAGACGATATTGCAGTAAAAAGCAGTGCCAAAGGCGATCACATAGCAGTCTAAAGACAGTATTCGATATCAGGCGGGCGCATCTATTGAAGATGAATCCCACCAAATACTTCCTGAGGGTAGCCAGTGGTAAATTCCGCGAGTTGTTCGTGACATCCAAAGGAATCCACCTCGACCCAGAGAAAGTCCGCGCCGTCTAGGAGATGCAACCTCCAAGGAATCATAGAAGGATTGCAAGGGCGACTAACCTATATCTGGAGATTTATCTCGAATCTCTCAGGACGATGCCAACCCTTTACCAATTGATGAAGAAGGGTGTTTCATTCATCTGAGATGATGTTTGCAAACAAGCATTCGAGGAAATCAAGCGGTATCTCACACATCCACCTGTCCTTACAGATTTGGTGTCAGGAAAACCTTTTCTAATATATATTCGAGCTATGAATCATTCTCTTGGGGCTTTACTAGCCAGAATAATGATCAAGAACACGAGCAGGCAATTTACTATCTGAGTAGAACTATGACCGGAGCTAAATATCGATACAACCCGATCGAAAAAGAATGCTTAGTGTTGATATTCGCCGTCCAAAAGATGCGACACTACTTGGTGGCCAAACCATACGCGTCATTGAAATCACCTAGAAGGGGGGTAAATAGGTGACTAGATAATCTAATAGAATAATGCGAAATTAAAAACTATTTATGCAAACTAAAAACTATTAAACTAACACACAAGGTATAACACAAGAGTGTAGCCGAATTCCCAATGAAGGACTCTGGTCTATCTCCTCAAGATTCCTCTAGATAAGAGTTGAGGTGCCTCTATGGCTCTCTTGGTTGAATACAAGTGTGAGCAAATAGTCCAAAGCATTTATCAATAAGGTACAAGATATATCAAGCATATAAAGATAAAGCAATATAAGCATGCAAGATATAGACACAAGTGAGAGATAGAGAGAGAGCAATCGTAAACACGGGAGATTTATTTTGAGGTTTGAGCACCCTTACTCTATGTCCCCGCCTTCAACACTAGGAAAGATTTCCATTAGAATCGATCCCACCTGATCACTCGGTGTCGCAATACCTACAACGAGTTCACACTAGAACTCCTTAGACTCACTAGTCCCTTTCCTGTTCTCGCAAGAACAACACACGCAAGCACACTATTTTACCGAGGACGCACCTCTATACCGAGCTCCCACAAGAACTCGAAACAGCACGAACCCGCAAGTCACCTACTCAAATATAGATAGAACACTTTGGTGATCTCAACACTTTGATCACCTAAAAGCACTCTCACAACAACTCACCTATTGGATAGATATGACAATGGAAAGCTCAAGTATGTGTGAGAAAAACTAGAATATATTCATGGTGAAGAACTCAAAAATCTCCTTTACAAAACACTCTTAAAAACTCTCCTTTTGATATGGAAGTATTTGGCTCTAAAATAAGTGGAGATAAACAATTAGAAAGGTAGGAAAAACTAGCTTGGAAACCCACTTAAAATCTTGTTGAAAACAGTCCAAAGGAACCCCAATTTATAGCCTCCAAAACCTACCCGTTGGGTCCAACTCAGCAGGAAATCCTGCTGTCGATCGACGACCGGCTGGTCGACCGCCAACGGTCGGATTTTCGACCGTTGGGAAAAGCGGTCGACCGGACGGTCAACCGTTACAGGCCATTTACCTATCGGTCGACCGCGCCGATCGACCGGGCCATTTACAGAGAGCAGAACTCTCTGGCGGTCGATCGACTTCTGGCATGGTCGATCGGGCCGGTCAACCGGCAGAAGACCTGGTCAGCCATGATTAGGGATTAAAACTTGGTCTTTTTAGCTCTAATAAAATCTCATAAAATCTCATAAATTCTATAAAAATTGGTTTATTAATATAGTTTGATATACAAACACGTTTGACTAAAAATTAATATATATTACAAATAAATTGAACCATTTCTATGATATAGAAATTTTGGCCTTAAACAAAAACCGTATTTTTTTAAAAACAATCTCCAAATTGAAAAATAATTTTTCCAAAAATTCTCCAAATACAAAAATAAGATATTTAAAACACTTTTGAAGCTCAGTGTGTATGGATAAGATCCACTACACATATAAGATGAAATATTTATATTTTTGACAATAAGCTCTAAAATAGGTTTTGATAAAACACACGTATACTTTGAAGCTTAAAAATCAAAACGGTATTTTCTAAAATATATATAAATTTTGTGTGTGCATATATGAACTTGAGCATTCACCACTAATCTATCCTTTACATTTTATCTAAAAATAAATCTTAACACTTAAAAAACCTGACACAAGTCATCTGAAAATCTTCTCTTGAAAAATCTTCTTCTTCTTCTTGACTTGGTCCAAACCTTGATCCAATGAGTCAGACTCCTCTTGAGTACTTGATGTAATCTTGATGTGCGAGCTCTTGAATCAACAAGTACTAGCTCCAAAACTTGACTTTGAAGCTTTTTTGAAGCTAAACACCTACTAAGATCTTGATCAAATATCTAAGATTGCTTAAACACAAGATCATTAGTACTATAACTATATGAGTTAATCATCATCAAAACTAGAGCGATGGGCCTTTGGGCTAACAATCTCTCCCTTCTTGATGATGACAAACTCATGGAGTTATATATGCATGGATTAAAGATAAGCTTCATAGAAGCCCCCCTTAACTCATGCATAACAATAAACATAAATATGTTCGATGAAGTGCATAAAACAAAACAAAATATATGCATAAACAAGGAGATAAGCTTCATAAACTCACCAAATTCTTCTCCACTTTTTCCATAAACAAAATATATATGCATAAACAAGAAAATAAACATGCATATATAAACTCTCAAGATCCATCTCCCCCTTTTTGTCAATTCATCAACAAAAGGGCGAAAATAAATCAAACAATAAAGATATATATGTGATATACATTCATGAAGAGAGAGACGTTAAGTTATCTCCCCCGCATACATCCATTACATGAAGAAGGGCTGACAAAACCCTAACTCACATAAAGTATAATATACAATGTATGAGTGGAGATGTTAAGCTCCCCTTACACCACAAAAAGAAGAGATGCCAAGCTCCTCAATATATGATACACTCAATATGAATGTATATATAGAAGAGATGTCAAGCTCCTCAATATAAGATACACTCAACATGAATGTATATATAGAAGAGATGTTAAGCTCCCCTTGCATATAGGCAATATACATCAACAAATTTTGAAATCACTTTAAAACAAAATTTTAAAATTTTCTCAAGTCAACAAAATAAATTTTGATACCAATTAAAATTGAAACATTGTAAATTTTTTTTTATACCAATTAAAGGTAAAATGAGAAGTATATTTTGATATCAATTGAAATACCAATTGAAAATAATGCATAAGCTCATTAAGATACCAATAAACATTTAAAAATTAGTCAAGCTTAGTTATTACATAATTGTGCTTTAAACATGTAAAGTTAATATAAATCAAGCACAATCAAAACATATATATGTATGAAAAAGAAAATATCAATTGAAATTGATATATTTAAGATTTAGAAGCATACATATATAGAAACAACTATGAGTATACAAAAGTGAAATATCATGAAGATCATATGTGTTACTCATAACTATCCACCCTATTCATGCACAAATTTAAAAGATTTTCAATTTAAAGCATATAAGGCATGGTCGCCCATCCATCCGCCCTTTAAGTGTAGAAGTTTTCAAAATTAGGATTTGAAAATAATTGTGGATTGAAAATACTACCAAATGAAGAATAAATAACTAGTTTAAAATAATTTTTAAAAACTAGTTAAAGATCCTTCAAACATGAAACCAAATCATGTATCCCATGAATCATTGCTAAGTACACAAAAATTGACAATCGAAATCTATAAAGCTCAAAAATGTGCTCATGAAACAAAATCATGAGGAAACAAATAATGTGAGTGTACAAAAGTTATGTGAATAGCATATTCATGAAATAATCAATAAAGCTCAAATAAACATGAAATTCTTTTATCAAAAACTTGAAAATCATAAAAATGTATTTTTTTATTAAAATCAAGCTTCAAGGTACATGTATGTTCTATCAAAACTAACAATATACATACATATCTCAAACACAAACGAATCCATAATGTAAGCATGAAGGTAAGTGACTCAAGGGTATACATGTATATTTATTAGTTTTAAAAAGAATAACATATACATGAAGCAATACATTTACAAAAATAGGGAAAACAAGTGTAAATGAGGAATCATCAAAACTAGGTCATACATGTACATGTAATGAGTACAAATGAGCAATGAAGTATAAACATATAAGAATCAAATATCGCTCACTACTTGTACAAGGATAAACACATGTTTTAATGAAAATTACATTTAAACAAGTATTCATCACATGAAGCACAAGCAAAACAAAAATGCTAAAACATTCATATTAAAGCTTGTTAAGTTAAATAGGAGTTTAGAGATAGTTACCAAATCATATGCACTATTCTCTAAGCCTCCAAAACATGGTGGTTCTCCCACCAAACTTCCTTGATAGTGGTGCATCATTTTGTATATCCATCTAGCTCATGCATCCACCACCAAGGCACCAACCCTCTCACGTCATGTGAGAGCCCACACCTGCATCAAACACAAGTGGTGGGAACTTTGGTGCCCATTTTCTTTTGGGTCCACCAGGTTTAGCATCATAAAGAACCCAAACATTTTATTTGCAAAATTTAAAGAATTTACTCTATCATAGCAAAATCTTACAAGATGGCCTTTGCAGCCACAATTTTTACATTTGTACACTCTAGCATGCATATGTGAATGAGTATGATCATAATGTGCAAAGTGTGTATATGTATGCCATGGGTGATGTGCATGAACATGTGGAGCCTGTTTCTTTTGAAACAAGGTCTCCAATTTAGAATGGTTGAATGCACAATTGCTCAAAGTTGATCTCAATAATTTATTCTATTTTTCAAAAGTTGAATCTCATTTTTATCAATGGTGGCATGAAGAGCATGGAAAGAATGAGAATCAACAATTCTTTTCTTTTTAGAAATATTTACTTTTCTTTTGAAACAAATTTTCTTTTTAAAGAGTTATTTTCTTTCAAAACAATTTCTTTTTCCTTTTCCACCAAATTAATTTTATTCTTCAAAGAATTATTTCCTTCACAAATATCATTTAATTTAGAAAATATGGATATATTCTCCTTTTTCAAAGCTTCATTTTCTTTTGAAACATTTTCAAGTTTATTTGAAAAGAATCCTTTTCTTTTGAAATGGACTTATATTTATTTTTCAATCTTTTATGGTCCTTTTTAAGTAAATCATATTTTTTAAGAAATTGTTGACAAAATAAAGCAAGCTCATCATATGACAAGTCAACGTCCTCATCAAGCTCGGATTCGGAATTTACCTCAAGGGGGTTATCCCCTTGGACCATGTAGCATAAGTTGGAAGCATTACTTCCCTCATCCGAGTCCCTCCCCACATAATATTGTTTTTATTCGCCAAGGGAGACTATAGTGTTCCATGCTACAAAAACCAAATCAAAGTTAGCAACCCTACATAAATAATCATCATTTAAGATTTACTTTAAAGCATGGATGGCTTTTGAGTTACCCTCTAGATGCTTGCCATTTAAACAATATAAATTTTTATAGTGGCAACATAAACATGAATGTTTAGGGCTTTGAGGTACAATGACATCTTAACTTTTCAAGTTTGGATATTAAGAATGTCAAAAATGGGAGGTGTCATGAAATCCATATGTGTGTAAATAAATATTATGATTAGCTAAAAATAAGGATCTTTAACTCTAGGTTGTTAGACCCAAATCAAGAGCACCAAGCTCTGATACCAATTGAAATCACTTAGAGGGGGGTAAATAGGTGACTAGCTAATCAAATGAAGAATAATATAGAATTAAAAACTATTTATGCAAACTAAAAACTATTAAGCTAACACACAAGGTATAACATAAGAGTGTAGCTGAATTTCTGGTGAAGGCTTTAGACTATCTCCTTAAGATTCTTCTAGATAAGAGTGGAGGTGCCGCTATGGCTCCCTTGGTTGAATACAAGTGTGAGCAAACAATCCAAAGTATATATCAATAATGCCCAAGATATATCAAGTATATAAAGATAAAAGCAATATAAGCATGCAAGATATAAACACAAGTGAGAGATAGATAGAGAGTAATCGCAAACACGGGAGATTTGTTTCGAGGTTCGAGAACCCTTGTTCTCCGTCCCCGCCTTTAATACTATGAAGGATTTCCACTAGAATCGATCCCACCGGATCACTCGGTGTCGCAACACTTACAACGAGTTCAAACTAGAACTCCTTAGACTCACTAGTCCCTCTCTTGTTCCCGCAAGAACAACATACGCAAGCACACTAGCTTGCCTATGCTGCACCTCTACACGAGCTCCCATAAGAACTCGAAACAACACGAACCCGTAAGTTCACCTCCTCAAATATAAGTATAGAACATTTTGGTGATCTCAACACTTCGATCATCTGAAAGCACTCTCACAATAACCTCTACAGGATAGATATGAAAATGGAAAGCTCAAGTATGTGTGAGAAAAATTAGAATAGATTTGTGGTGCAAAACTTAAGAAATCTCTTTTATAAAACACTCTTAAAAACTCTCCTTTTGACATGAAAGTATTTGGCTCTAAAACAAGTAGAGATAAAAACTTAGAAAGGTAGGAAAAACTAGCTTGAAAATCCATTTAAAATCTTATTGAAAACAGTTCAAGGGAACCCCAATTTACAGGCCTCCAAAAACTAACCGTTGGGTCCAACTCAGCAGGAAATATCGGCTGACGGTCGACCGGCCAGTCAACCTCCAGCGGTCGGATTTTGACCGTTGGGAAAGTGTCGACCGGACGGTCAACCGTTATAGGCCATTGACCTATCGGTTGACCGCCTGGTCAACCAGGGCCATTTACACAGAGCAGAGCTCTCTGGCGTCGACCGGCCCTTGGCTGTGCACATTCGTGCACATCGGTCGACTGGGCGGTCGACTGGGGCCATTTACAGAGAGCAGAGCTCTCTAGCGGTCGACCGTGCGGTCGATCAGCCCTTGGTTGTGAACGTTCGTTGCACATCGGTTCGACCGCCCGGTCAACCGACTTCTGGCGTCGACCGACTTCTGGCTCAGTCGATCGGCCCGGTCGACCGCCAGAAGACCTGGTCAGCCATGAATAGGGATTAAAACTTGGTTTTTTTAACTTTAAAAAAATCCCATAAAATCTCATAAATTCTACAAAAAATAGGTTCATAATATACTTTGATATACAAACATGTATGATTAAAAATCAATTCGTATTACAAATAATTTGAACCATTTTTGTGATATAGAAATTTTGCCTTATATAAAAATTGTATTTTTTAAAAACAATCTCCAAATTGAAAAACGATTTTTTCAAAACTTCTCCACATACAAAACAAGATATTTTAAACACTTTTGAAGCTTAGTATATATGGATATGATCCAATACACATATAAGATGAAATATTTATGTTTTTGACAATAAGCTCTAAAATAGGTTTTGATAAAACACATGTATAGTTTGAAGCTTAAAAATCAAAACGATTTTCTAAAACACATATAAATCTTGTGTATGTGTGTATGAACTTGAGCAATCCACCAACTAATCTATCCTTTACATTTTATGTAAAAATAAATCTTAGCACTTACAAAACTCGACACAAGTCTTCTGAAAATCTTCTCTTGAAAAAATCTTTTTCTTCTTCTTGACTTAGTCGAAACCTTGATCCAATGAGCTAG